>VWZF01006634.1:580484-749991 GCA_013396755.1 Sclerurus mexicanus
CGGGGGGGGGGGATGAGGGGGGGAGGGATAGGTCAAACCCCATGGAGGTGAGGTAACATCGCATCCCACACACCAGACCCTGTGAGTGTCCCGAGGCAACCCCAGGGCAGCTGTCACTCCACGGCAGCCCTGGAGCACTTCAATACAGCACAGCCCCCTGAGCCCCCAGCCCAGTCCAGCTGTAGAGTGGTTGGCATAGTGGGAGCACTGACCGCCGCCCCCTCTGCGCCAGAGCCCCACAATGGCCAGTGGGATGGGAGTCCCACCTGGGAGGGGTGGCCACACGGGACCAGAGAACATTAAAACAGCAACATGTGGCTTCATTTTCTCTTGAGACCTGCCACCTGGCCATGGGTAAGCTGAACTTACACAGGATTCTCTGGTGGTAGCTGTTTTTCTCTTATTCCCTTTCTTTACTCCTTTTTCTCTTAATCTGCTTTCTTAATATTTTGTGTAACTTGGGACCAAATGGGTCGGATTTTGCTAAATTGTATGGGTGAGCATTTGCTAAGTCAATGCTTTGTGGAATACTTTGTTTTGGTTGTATGTTACCCATTTAAACTTTTGCCAAGTTCTCTTATTTTCTCAAGTTATCAGTAAAAATATCTCCTGAGAAACCATGTGCAGCATCTTTTCATTATGCTACCTCAAGGTATTAAAGAACCAATGGCCCTTCTAAATATTCAGTGGGTGAATTTTTTTGAGCCTTGTATATTTTTTAAAGTAGAACCCCTGGTTGAGCTCATAGCTCCAGGGCTAGGGTCTTACAGGCTTTTAATCAAACAATTCTGTCATTATTCTGCAGACAAGACTTTAACACCTTGTCTTGACACCAGGTTTACCTTGTAAAGCAACAGAGGGGAAATGTGAAAACTGAATTCTTTTTAGCGACTTTCTTTAAAAAAAGGCCATAACTTTAGGATTTCACTTATGAACAACAGATAAGAGTTCATTGTGTCCACTCCAAGCACCAGTAATTGAACCAGCAGCTCAGAGCTCATGACAGCTCAGGGTGCACTTTCACCTACAAGACTCTAGGTGCAGGTCAAGTACATAGCTATGCCAATATTCTGATTTGAACCTATGGTTCAATCTGTGTACTCCTGAGCTAGAGATAGTTAAAGAGATCCAGGATTTCTCAAGACACTTTACTGAATCTTTAAAAAAGGAAAATAGTAATCTCCAGGTACTGCTATCTTGAGTTAAATATGCAGAGCAATTATAGCAGAAATCAATAATCACTTAGAGTAATTCTATTCCTTATACAACCCTTCCCTAGCACTTTAGGTTAGAAAGAGTCAGAAGGAAATCTGAAGCAAGCATTTTTCCTCCTCTAAGAACTGAAACAGTAGAAAGGCAAAGGATAATAAACTAGCTGCCCATAAATTGAGAATAAACTATAGTTTACTGTATTATAGAACAGAAAAAAAAATCCCACGATTTTCCCTGATCTATATAGTGAAATAGCATTCCCCCTTGTACTTGGGAAAAACCAATCTGCTAGAAATATCTTGTCTCCTGGTTCAATTTAAGAAGGGTGATCTTGTCAGCAGAATAGTCTGAAAACCATAGAGTGACATGGGAAATCCTTGCACAACTGCTCATTCTTTACTGAGCTCTGGCCATAATGAGTGTAATTTCCTTCAAATACCCTTGTTTAAAATAACATGGATCATTTGTAGGCCAAATAGTCCTGAGAATGTATTGAAAAAGTTGCCTTTAAATTTCCCTTGGTTAAGAACTGTTAGACAGACAAGACAGAACTTTACATTCAATTTGACAATGCATACTGCTGGTATCTGATTATGTGAAAATAGCTAAGCAGCACACATTTTCACTACAAAGGAAATCACTATGATCTTGAAAGAAAAATAAAAGTATTCGGTGCTGTAAAGACAACTGTTGCTCTGTGGTAACATGACAACAAAGCACACAGAAGTCAAGGGTAAACTCACTGTCTGCTAACTCCCAGCAAACAGAATACTGTCTTTGTGGGAAACATATTCCCATACCATAGCCAAACACTTGTCACATCTGTAATTATCTGAATTGCAACTTTTCCAAATAGGAACTAATTAAGTACCAAGCTAAGCACAAAGAACACAGAAAATCACATATCTAAGACTGTTTAACCACGTCCCTGGTTCAGGGAACAAACAGGGGCTGCAAACAAACATGCCACATGAGGAGTCTTACCAGGTTTGGTGAGAGCAGGGACTGGAAATGAAGGAGAAGACCCGCACTGGCTATCTGTTCCAACCACCTTCTGCTGGCCTCCAGGGTCTCCATTTCATACTCTTTGTTGTTGTCAAACATCTGATTTAAGGCCACCATTAGCTGCTCTGAAAATGCGCAGACTGTGGCCACTAGGCTCTGACAGAAGACCATGTCTCGCCTCAGTTGTATCTCACTATCTGTGATGGGTAAAAAAGCCAAAATGGAGCAGGAGATTAGTTAACAGCAAAGGAACTGGGCTGGAATTGTTTTCTTTGTCTAAAAAAAATCATGTCACTTTAATGTCAAGTAAATTACAAGTTTATAGCCTAATGTTATTCCTAGTAAATAGTACTCCACAACAAAATATTTTAACATGGAAGATGGCAGAATATTTTCTAATTCTAAAATTATATATGAGAGTATTTCAAATCTGGGGTATAAAGTGTTTCCTCATAAACAATGCACATCTATTCTGTAGATTTTAATGCACCTGCCACCAATTCTGTGTACTTTTGATGTCCAAAGGTGACAGATGTGAGTCAGAC
The DNA here is from genome assembly GCA_013396755.1 of Sclerurus mexicanus. Lineage (NCBI taxonomy): Eukaryota > Metazoa > Chordata > Aves > Passeriformes > Furnariidae > Sclerurus > Sclerurus mexicanus. The sequence goes on from VWZF01006634.1 coordinate 583,247, forward strand.
CTCTTTGCTGCAATATGAGGAGAACAAGCTAGGCACAAAAACATTTACTTTCCACCAGAAAGCAAGGATATTAAGAAGCTCTTTATATGACTGCATCATCTGGTCAACTCCACAACTTCCCTGGGGAGAGGAGATGAAGCCTGTCTGCAGTAAAGTGCAGAGTGTTGCTATCAGAACACAAGCTATCCAAATACAACATATGTGAATACAAATCGATAATCACAGAGCAGCATCACATATCCAGGAAGCAACAGAAATCTATGGTGTCAGACAAGTCCAGGACAGGTCCTTAAGTAGCCATCTATGGATCATTAGCAGCTGATTTAAATTAGGGACTAGCTAACCTACCAATTTATTCTGGAGGGTGCAGGCATTAGATTAGCTAAAGGTCAAAAGAGATAGAAATGGAAACATATTCTTAATAAAGGACAAAACTGTGGTGATAAATATTCAGTGCTTCCTTCTCCTCTTTTCTGAAGGTCTTCAGGTAATTTTTTCATTATGAGCTATTAGGCAAACATCAATCACAATGGTACAGGTAGACAATCTTTCCAAGAGCAAGAGAAGATGATCAGGTGATACCAAGGTCTTTCCAAAACATAAAATATTTCTCCTCTTGTCTAGATTCCTCTGTCTCCTTAGGCTTAGCTCTTTTTCCACCTTCTTTATGGAGCTGTCAGGAATTTAGATGACTGGGTAAGTCAGCAGAAATAATTCTATACTCAAAAAATTACTATGGACTTTAAAAATAGGCTTTTCTTGGGCTCCAAGTATTTCTCAAAGTAACCTCAGTCAGTCTGCCTTCCTTCTGCAATCTTCATTCTTTTCCTCTACTCTTGATAATGGTGAACAATGTTTTTGTACAATTTCTCTTCCATTTTCCAGTTTCTCAGGACTTTGGGAATGTTTTCCATAAATGGTCAAATCACTACTCTTTCTACACTGTGACTCAATGTGTTTTGATTATTCAAATTAACCTCTCTCTCTCTCTCTCTCCAATATCTCAAGTTGTGCAAATCCAGTACAGGCAGAATTTTCATCTTTAAAAACTCCACAGGTCTTCAGTTTCAAAAATCCCACTGGCTTCTCCAGGGTCAAAAGCTTTCCAGTGTCAGGGATTTGAGCCCAAAACACATTCTGTCTCCTCACTTTGCTCAATTTTATCTGTTTGTCTAACAGAAGCTGACTTTCCGTGCCTTCCTCTGTATTGCCTGCTTCTGAAGCAGACCTCTTGTATCTCCAACACCTCGTTCTCTAAAACTCATTTAATACTATTTGAATATCAGATACTGCATACAAGAGCACTTTGGGGTCTTTGTACAAAAATATTTTTATACAAAATAAGCTATAGAATTTACCGACTTAAAAACCATGCAAATATAGAAAACTCCTTTAAAAAAATCAAGTCTGTTTGCTCAAGTCACTTCTTATTTTAGAACACCTGAGGGATTACTAAAATCTCTTCTAATACTGTGAAGAAATCTGATAACAAAGAAATGTTATATTCCCCTTTATAACACTGTTGCTGTGTGTCATAACAAAAATAATGAAATAATAATGCATTCATCTCACGCTGCAAGATGGTTAAAATAATCAGCTTTCACAGTTACGCTGCACTGCCTACTTCAACACTTAAGCACCTACAAGCTGTAGAGAAACTTCAGCCATATAGTTTTCTAAATACTGATTCACTGACAATTATTTTGCAGGCATGGGTACCTGTTTTGTGTATTTGAAGCTGTGTGCTGTATGGGATTAACACAGAATAATTAGAGCCTTTCCAAGAAGGAGGGCCTTAAATTTTCTCTAAAGTAAGATAAAAGGAAAGGTATAGGTTAAAATAGTAATGTAGGTCTGGAAACAGATGGGAATGAAAAGAAAAATAGCAAATACAAAAAAATCCAAAAGAAGAAAGACTGCACATGTACTGTGCACAAGCTGAGTGTTTAGTTGTTACCGCATCTGCCAAGATCCAGGGTAAACAACCAGATAAGGCATTTTGCATTTAAAAAAAAAAAAAAAAAGAATGTGCAGTGTTTGTTAAAAATATCTGGAATTGCATTCTTCAGGAATTCTTACTGTAAACACGGGGTAAAGTTGTTGATTAACAGGTTTTATCATATCTGTTTCCCCTTTCTCTAAACACAGTCTTATGTCCAAAAGCAAAAATAACCTCAAACCATCCACATTGACTTACCCCCCTCCCAAAACAAGCAAAATTACCTGTATACTCAAGAAGTGCCAAGAGTATTCGTGCCTTCACCTCTTAAAGAAAAAGAAGAAAATATTTTGAGGTCATGGTTAAAAGTGTTTTCATCAACATAATAATGCATTTGCAGATTCTCATTTTATACCATTTTAACTCCATTTTCTTGTGTAGGCAATCCTGATTTATACCTACAAAATAATAATGAATCTTCACTTAACTGTACCTATGACTTGATAGAAATTGATCGTAATCAAAAGCACCAACACTGAGAAAGACACATAAAGAGGCAGTTATTATCTCAAAGCACATGTGTACCAGCTGGCCAGTGTAAGTCCATATATGAAGCATTTCAGTCTTAAAACTCTGAAAAAAGACCAGTTTTCATTGATTCCCACAGTACCCCAATTCTTTCTCCTCCCTCTCTTGTACTACTCTCTTGTTCTATACTTAAAAATCTCAAATTATCCTCATTGTAATGTATATCATAGGATCCAGGAACAAGACAACAGCATTTTCAATTTATTCCCAGCTTTCAGTTTTATTTTGCATAAAAAAAAAATTCTTATTTTGGAGTTATATGTCTTTACATTTCCCCCACTTTTTCTTTCCTTGGAGGGGGCTGCTTCTCAAAGTTTTCAGGCTGAGGGAAGTGATTCTTCCACTTTATAAACCAAAGCACAAATTTAAATGTGTTAACCACCACTGCAAGAAACAGGCACATCAAAAAGCTGCCATAAAATTAGAGAGTTTCCAACTCCCAGCACATCAGTTGTCCTACAACTACTTTGTACACTTTCACATTGTTCCAAACTTGCTTTCACACACCCAATTTTCTCTGCAGTTCTATTCCAGGCCCGGCTCTGTGGACCAACAGAGCTGGACAATAAGAAAATTTGTTCCTGTGTTTCGGGCTACTTGAATGTACCTAAGAAAAGCCAAAATCTTCCCCAGAGGTGACTAGGCTTCAAAGAGAAGGAAACCTTTCAAGCCCGGTCTCTAACTGTGCTGTACACACACAGCAAAAAGAAGTGGCAGTGCCCACGCTTCCCAAGTATGAGCCCACACGATCTCAAATACAAGCACCAAAACATTTAAAATTATTGGTTATTCTTGAAAATTGCCTGGTCATAAATCTTTGCCTTAGCCTTCTGTCTTTTGATAAAAAACCCACCAGAGAGGGTTAAACCACAGAGATTAATAACTTAGCATCTTGGAGCATGAACATAGCTTAGTAACTGAAAGTACAGTATAGAGAAATACAGTTTTTATCTGAATAATTTAGATACACTGAGGCTATTAACTGCAGCTTGTTTTACATAAGATTTGTTGGATCTCTGAATTCAAAAGCATTTGAGGTATCTATAAATAATGCTGCTTATGGGAAAATTACAGGACAATGCAACTCTCCTCCATCGCTGCTATAAGTCTTCTGTGTTTCAAAATATACCCAAAGTCAAAAGAGTATTTTTAGGTTATTTGTATACAGAGTTACCTGGGGTTAGAAGTGAACCTTGGATGTCAGTCATTTGCTTTTCAACAAATACCAAGTGCTATGAAAGTTCTCACTCCTTCTTGCTACATGTTGTATGAAAAAAAATAACTCTCTAGCACTTTAGATTATGATTTGTAATACAAGATGTCTTCAGCTTCTTTTAAACATTGCTTTGCACTTTATTAAAAAACCCACATTATTGTGCTGCTCAGATCTTTAGCAGGAAAGGCTAGATTTTAAGTTTTATTTTGTTAATCACATCTGAAAATATTTCAAAAATAAGGCTGGGGTTTGCACTGCAAGTTTTCTGATTTAAATTGACATACATATTTTTATACCTTCAATGACTGAAAGGCTCCTTCATGCCTCACTCCTAAGTTAAATTAAAATGGACATGAATTTTCTCAATTGCGTAGTATTTCCTGTTTAAACTAAAAATTATTGTGCTAGAAAAACAACTGCACTTCCTTACACCCTTCTGTTGTTGAGTTCCTCTACTTCCAACCATCTTGTTCATTTTCCTGGTTCCTACTTGAGTCATTCCCTGGCTTGTCCTCTTGTACTTTCCGATTCTCATGCTACATATCTCACATAGATACAGAATCATGTACCTACATTATTCTTTCTCTACTCAGTGATGGTTCAATTCCTGCACTGACTACTGCCCTCTCCTTCACCAAAATCAAGCACTCCATCTTCAAAGATCTGCCTGCACCAACAAGATATCTTTAGCTTTATTGGTTTAACAATTTTGTAGACCCAGTCACTCTAAGAAATAACTTCATTCTCCTCTTTAGTTACTTATCTCAAGATAAATCCTCTGAGAATCTATATGACTCTTTCAGAGAACTCTTCAATTCTAACAACTAGATAGCCTGCTAGGGCTGCCTTTTACTCTAACCATAGAAAATTTTTCTTTCTTCAATGACATGGTATGGCAAACGAAATGAGACAAAGCAATCTCCACATATTTTAAGTTTACTGTCAAGGAAGGTTTGATTGTGTTTTTCTGTTTGTTTTTTTAAATCTGTGCAAACCTTCATGGATTTTGTTTTTTTAGTTTGTTCTCCCAGTTACAATACTAATAAAAAAGAAAACTGACAGACCAGAGCAATCATTCTCAAGGCACTCTGAGTTTTTCCATTTCTTCATATTATTAAACAAAGTAAATAAAAAGAATCCTAATACCTAGGACTTTAAACATCTCATCTTTGTGAGGCTCCCATGCCTCTTTCTGCTTTAAAGTACTAATCAATCTATTCTAATAGATCTTGCAATGCAACAAAAGAATGAATAAAAAATTATGATAGACTGTGATATTTTCATAAAAAGAAAAATTAGTCAGTTTTCAATAAGGAGATGCATTTATTGAAAGCATTCATCCTACCGTAGCATTGATCAATACTGCTTAAGTATATTTATAACAACTGGAGTTTTTGATTACAATTTCTCCTCTTGGTGAATGAAGTTGCATCTGTGGTCCCCTTTGACTACTTCCTCCTAAAGCTACTAGAAGAGACAAATATATCTGCTTTCCTCAATTATTGAAATACTGCCTTTTACTTATAAACCAACAAGAAGATTCTTCTCAAATCCCAAGACATTGTTCAACTTGTTCTCAGAAGCCCAACTAAACAGTCAAATTAGGTGACATCTTTTGGGTTTCCTCTGAATATGGTAAATATGAGGGGAAATGGGGCAAGGACTCTGTACCAATGTGTCAGGTTTTTGGCCAGAAATAGCTCAGAGCAGTACTACTGGTTCTCCTAGGTATCCTGACCGTCTGTGAATGCAACGTATGATGGCAAGACAGGAAATGAAAAATTAAGAAATGAAGACAATTTAGCTGTTAAAAACATTTTTTTTTTAAACCTGGCTTTATGCTCATCTGATTTCAGTTAAATCCACCTGCTGGTTGTGTCTCAAGTTTAATTCATATAAGCCTAAGCCTGACTAAATCATAGCAGTCTCCCAAAATTTCCTGAGGGGAATAATTCTGCCCTGAATCGTTTCAACACTGAATTACATATACCTGTCCAAACATGTCCTGGAAACTAAGGCTTCAGAAGCACCTATTCACTTCTATTCCCCTATTTCTTCTTCATGCTATTTGTGTCAGGGAAGCCACAAGAACATAGGCTTTCAGGTATCCATTACATCACACCAGCTCCTTGGTCCCCAGGAAAATCAAATTTACAATGAAGATGGGGACCAGGATTCCCTAAAGTACTTCTCAGGAAGAAGCATTAGTGATCTCAGTTTGAGAGGTGGTGGTGGAACAGGAATGAAATTAAAAGAAAGATAACTACAAGAGAATAGAAAGATGTAAAGACTGATGGTGAATAAACGACCTAAGATGGTAATTTTACCTGTAAACCCATGTACTTGGGTAAGAAGATGAAAGAAGATAGAAGCCACTTGTTGTAAATCTCTGACAAAAGCTCGGATGTCACAGACAGAAAGGGAGAGCCCAAGAATATTTAAAATTGGCAAACATCATCTGATACACATTGAGGAAAGAAGGAAAGGCAGAGTGTGTGCTGCCTTTTACTATTTAGTTCTCTGAACCAAGCACCACTCACAGGCATGTCAGCTGCAATACAGTTAGTTACTGTAATAATATTAACAGAAGAAAAAATGTTTAATTCTTAGTTCTAAAACACTAGAAAATGGCAGCAGTTTTATTGTTCTGCAAACATCAAGATTTTTCTGATAAACATCAATGTTACATTACAGTAGTATAGTAAAAAATAATTTTCAGATTATAAAGAGGCAGCAAGTCACTTGGACCTTGCTGAACTCTCCCACAAAACTTCATTGTAGATGTCAACACAAATTTATCTGAATAATCTCAGCTCTATATTGAGGGTATATACCAATGGTAAAATGGGTTAGGTCTGCTAATTCTATTTATGGTAAGCAAGTTATGTGAAAATGGTCTGGTGCAAGTGGGTAAGAAAGAACTGTTGAAGACATCTTCATTTTTCTGTGAAAGAAACTCTGAAAGAACTCCAGAAATACTTGAATATAATTTGGTTTAGACTGAAGATAGGCCTGTAGAAAAAAAAAGACTAAAAAATATTTATTAATTTTTTCACTCAGTGACAGCCACTATTAAACTAAAAGAAGTATTCTTAGTACTGGAGAGCCAACCCACTGTGATTGACTCCAAAAATGGGAGACATTTATGTGATTGGTTTTTAGTTTTCTAACCCAGGGTCTGAAAATATGATTGTATCTGAAATCAGAGATACCAAAAGTCAGAGAGGGAGGAGTTTGTTTGGTTTGGCTAGTTGGTTTGTGAAAGTTTCTCTTAGTAAAACTTATGACAAAGTTCTTTTCCAGGGATCTGATATTTAACAGTTTCTTTATGGGACACCATGGAAACTAGCCCACAAAAGAGAAGCTAAACACACACAAATAATTTAAAATTAGACCTCACACAAGTTTTTGTTCCCACAAAGCGTTTTTATAAAGATAATTTTGCTCATTATTTCTGTTTCTTTAGCAAACAGCACAGGAAACAAAGCAGAAACTATAGGCAAGATATTCTGGAGAGGAAATGCCAGCTGCTTTCTTATGAAGACGGGAGAAAGCAGAAAACCTCAGCTCACATTGTCACTTGGTGGTAGAGAGGAGGAGTAGTTGGTAACTCCTAGACAGTAGTGGGAGGGAGACGGAGCAATAGCATGAGTTGGGAGGGATTAAGTGAAAATCATGGCTTTATGGCAGAAGTGGGGACAGGATTTTAGAGGGATAATGACTCCAGACAACGACAGAGAAGATGAACATATAGGACAAAAGTTGTTCTGCAGAATTTTCATCTTTCCATTGAAGATAGTGGAAAAAAGAGTTGAATTTCAAAAAAAGCCTCAATTTGGGGTATCAGTCCCATGAAGTTCTGTGACAAATCAGTCAAATCAGTCTCACTGGACTTCAGCAGCAACTGAAATAACCTACCACATGCAACACATGGTTTCTTTGTTTTCACTTCTCAGAAGTTGTATTTCTTCCCTTCCCTTGGCTCTGTATCAGTCACCAAGTGTTTATTTACGATCATGTTGTTCTTACTAACCTTCAACAAATTTTCTGATACTCTGGGCAAGACTCCGGACACTGCTGGGGAGGTTCCAAGGGTCTTGCTTGATGTGGAGTCGTAGCCTCTTTGGACAGTTAAGCTTTGGTTCCATTTCCTGCTGAAACTCTAAGCAAGGACAAAAATAGTATTTTTCTTTGTAAACCTCCTGAGAAAAATCACAGTAAGATTCTTCACTGCTCAAAGAGTTGTCAACTTATTTAACTCTAGTTAAAGCTACAGTGCCAGATCTAACAGTCAACTAAGCTCCCTCCTTAGTCTAAGGAGAGAACAAGCAACATCTATCCCCAAACACGATTCTTTCTGAACCAGGTACATAACAGAGACTGTGCACATCTCCTCAGAATAAATGGGACCCTGGAACTTTTAGAGGCAAAATTATTTCAATCAGAAAATCAAATTTACACCTAAATTACTTATTGCTAGTTTATCTTTTAAGTAACTGAAGTGCTCCTTGTGCAGTTCACGAGGATGACGCAGATCAAGAATTAAATATCTGATGTGTATCTTGTGTCTAAATGTAGATTTATTATAGCACATTTTGTTGTGTGAACCTACTCTAGGTTCACCTCCATTATGTTAGTCCTAAAATATGAAACAAAAAAAATCACCCTGTGCCCTACCCCCCCAAAAAAATAAAAAACCCCAAAACCAAACCCCAAAACCCAAAACAAACAAAAACCCAACAAAAACACACACACCAAAAAAAAAAAAAAGAAAAGAGGAGGTAATGTGGTCTTTCTTGCAAATGCAGTCACAGGATAGTACTTCAGGCTTGTAAAACAACATAATTGTACAGTAGTGTTGATTTCAGTGAGATCCTAATACCCTCTGGCCATCTAAAATCAGTTTTCTTTGCCAAAAGACACTAGGATCACTAAACCTTCTTATACATATTGATAAAACATTCTTGCTTCAAAAACGTCAGCAATACTACAATCAGTTCAGAGTCTACAATTTAGCTGACTTTCCAACAAACCTGAAATTCTTTCATACATTGTGTGATAAAAGTATAAGAAGGCAGTTTTCAACTAAGAATTAAGATCTACTTAACATGAATTTCAACAATCAATTATTGCAGAATACATCAAGCACCATCAGTTCTTAAACACTCAGCTCAAGAAATGGACAGCCATATCCATGTACCCTTCAAGCTGCCTTTTGATTCTGATACCTAGAATTAAATGTTACCTTGGAGGCCTCGACCTGGTGTAAAGTATTTTGTCTGTTCAAAGGCCCTCATCACAGCTGGTCCTTTCAGAAGACTGACAATTGAATCGACCTGTTGGGATCAAGGTTCTGTGAGAAAGATGTATTTCACAGCAACAATTAGAAATTCCTTCTTTAAGAAATACGACTACAGACAAGCACCTTTGGATTCTTTCTTACTTAATGGCTCTGGTTCAAGTGAAAAGCTAGGGAAAGCCAGACTAAACTTAAGGACCTGTTTAATTTGCAGGTTTGGACTATTTACAGAAAACTGAAGGAAAATGAGTAAATACATACCATCCCAGTAAACAGTGGAAAGCAAAGTAAAAGAAGTATTTTCTAAAGTATCTTAGCTCAAACACAGACATTAGTATCAAAAGCAAGGAAAATAATTGCATACTTGACCAAAAAGATGCTCCAAGCAGCTATGGAGCTTGTCCTGTTTATCATGAGAGATTCGAACGCTTATGGGAAGCTCATCACCTGAAAAATATTTTAAAATGGAAAACTGTTCAGAAGTTCCAGCATGCTTTAGAAAAGCTTTGCAGCTTAGATAGTTTGCTTTGCACACAGGCTTTCAGGATTACAGTAACTGTACTCCCTACATATTTTGCATTTATTAGTCACTCGATAATACAGAAATAGTTCTGAACAAAAGGACCATATTCAAAGCCCAAGTGGTCATGGTCCTGGAAAACCTGCTCTAGGTGAGCCTGCTTGAGAAGTGAACTAGACTGGATGATCCCAAAAGGTTCCTTCAAACCTCAACCATTCTGTAACCAGGACACACGATTCTTCTATGCTGGAGAACACACTAAACACCAGACTAATTGTCTAAGTAGTGTGACCCTAATGCAGCAGACCATAGAGCCACTGAAATGCATTCACCATAGAGATGCTGCAGGCAATTCGCAGTCTTAATGTTCTTACTAATTAAATGGTTACGAGAATTTAGTGATTCAACAAAAACACAACATCCAAATCCTGTATTTGATAGAAGTTCTTAATAGAGCATACCACATCATTTCCTAAGAGAGTACAAAGGAGAAGGACTCTCTTAGGTCATTATGTTGTCACTCGCTCTCTCAGGCAACCCAAACTCTTTCAAAACCGTGAAAAATGGAGCTTAAAACTGTTTTTCCTCATTGATGGTACAGTGACATACAAGAAGTAGCCACTGGATAGTTTATAATCCAAATATAATCATGGTCAACCTAGACACATCTAGACGCATCATTCCTATGTCAGTGAAACATTTAAATGGCAATTTTTTTCTTTTTTTTTTTTCTTAGCTCCTTTAGCTTCCCTTATAGTCAGCAGTTATATCCCTTCACAGGATTTTAACAGATGAAGCACAATGCCCAAGAGCACTGATTTGGAGTTAGCCAGGTTAGCTTTGGAACTAGGAGAAAAAGTCATCCAAAGAGTGGGAGTTTCACTGAACAGCAGTATTTATCATCTTGAACACCATATCTGTGCTTGGCTAGCACAGATATATTCTTTTTAGTACTTCAGTTTGATGCTGCAGAGACAGATATCAGCTCCTTTATATCTTAAGTTGAAGATACAGACCCTGGGTCTCCTGTTTTATGAACAGTTCACTATGTCCTTCATTCTATCCTCTGTATTAGCTCAGCTCTGAAAGTGTGTATCATTTCTGGAAATGAAATTCTGCCTTTTTCACCTTATTCTGCATTATTCACAAGCTATCTCAGATGTCTTGCATAATGTCTTAATACTTTCCTGTCCCAGCTGAAAATACCTTTCTCGTACAATCAGCAATAAAAATCTGCCTTCTTTATGGCCAAGTCTCACTGGTGGCTCATATTCAACTAATACACCCAGTTCTTGCTTTTCCTAAGTCGTTCCCAAATGATAAACTCCCAGCTTAGAGCAAATATTTTTTTGTTATTACTCCCTGAGTATATGACCTTGTACTCCATGCAGTTAAATCCCACCTCATTCCTATCAGCAGCTGCATTTATTTAAATTCAATTTGTCACAGCATAAACAAGAATGTGCTTCTATGTGGTCTCACATTCCTTCCTACAAATATACACAGCTATATCCTGCCCTCTGGGTGCTGACACAGTCTGGGAGAGCATTCCACACTCACCTAAAATGCTCCTTGCTCTGTGCAACATAATGCACTGTCAAGGTCAAGACATGAAAGACATTAAAAGCAGTGGCCTCCAAGAGCTCTAAGAGAGTCTATTCACAGAGACACTGGAATGTTGCCTCTCCTTCACAGAAGGACATTTAAGTGCAGCACTAGCTAGGCAGAAGCAAAATTATGCACTTTTACTACCAAGGAGGATGCAATTTTTAAAATAAAACCAATAAAACTGCCAGGCAAATTAAAAGAATAAAATTGAGCAAAAGGAACATCAGATTCACAGTTGAGTTTTCTAAACATACCTGAATCCATTTCATCACTGTGAAAATAAGAACTGCACTGACTGCTACAAATGCTGGTGAAAGAGGCAATGGAGTTCCTATTGCTGTTGCAATCACTTGAAAATAAAACACAAAACAAAAAAAGAAATAAAGTTATGTCCTTAACACAGGCCTGTAACAAAGTTATGGAAATTCTTTCACTTTTCCCCTCTTAAATTTAATGATGAGATGGTCTGTATAATTCTTCATACACAATAAAAATCCCTGTGCTTAGGCTATCATTTAATTTGCAATCCTACTAGGATTGAGAAAATCAGATTCCCAAAATAAATGCTTCAATTGTCTCCCTTCACCTTGCAAGAGAACAATTGCTTACAGAATGGTAACATACATCTTCAATGCAAGACAACCAACTTTTCTCACATGAATGGCAGTTCTTGAAACTGTGGCCTCAAATGTTTTAGTGACTCTACATTTACTCCGGGTCCATAGCTAATACAAATGTTTTAGTGACTCTACATTTACTCCTGGTCCATAGCTAATACAAATGTCACGACTTTATGACTTGAAAAATAGAGTCCCATAATGGGTTTACAAGAGATTTGCTCCATTTGAATAGACCCAAAACTCAAATTGCAAACTATTTTCCTTGCCAGCCAAAACATAGTTTATTATCCCATTTCTTCCAGCTGTCCATTTTTTTAGAGATGTCTAGACATTTACATCTGTCGCTTCAGTTGAAACTTGTATGAACACAAAATGTCACCCACATTGGTCTAATAAGGAGGTTTAGGGACTAAAACTTGCATTTTTTTTCTTCTCTTTTCTCTCAAAATAAATTCTTCTGTATAGAATATACATGGAGAATATACCTATTCCTGCAGCAAAGCCAGAGTAAAATACATACTTGTTTACTAAAAATCCTGTGAAGATAAATTTGAGTTCAAAGTCTTTGGAGTTATTTAGCCCCATAAAGATCATTTAGTTTCAATGCAAGAAAATGCTTAAGTAATTATCCAGCAGAGGGAGTCTTAAAAACCCAAGTGAACACAAGATAATGCAGAAGTGTACCTAAGGGATGTCTATATGTAATGATCTGGCTTTTGTTATATGAATTGAGTATACCCATTCACCAAGATATACATATCTATACTTCCTGTGCTGCTGCACTTATACATGTACCCACGTGCTCCCTAGTTTTTTCTTTATTTTTGTAGATACAGAGCTGACCTTCTACTAACTTCAACATACTGACTTACATTTCCTGAGGCTAAGGTATATGTTTTGGACCTGAAGTCAACGACATAAGGGAATGGGATAAACATTTAAACGAAGCAATATGATATAATTACTATCATAACCATTAAGTAGATGAAAAGACATTAGTAACAACATGTTCCTAACTGAGGGAGCAGAGTCCCAAGGAGTATTAAAAATTTCTGGCTGGATAGTAAGAATGTTTTCTAACTAACTCTATTCACTTAGTAAAGTCTCCAAAGGGAAGATGAAGGTTAATTAAAAATGGATTGTGCAAAGCATGAGAAAATAAAACACAGGAAAATGAGAAACAGATTAGATGTATTTGCTGTATCATTCTGCATGTTTATTATGTTTTATTATAAGATTTAGAAGGAGACCCTACACAAAATGAGAGCATTCTAAATGGCTGAAATTAGCCTAATAGTTCTAATAATAATCATTGTGGCATTATGGGATATGAAGATTTTAAGTATTGACTAATATAATTATTTAAGCAAAGAAACAAAACATTCTAATCTTACTCCAACACTTGTCCTAAATGCACAAATTTTATGGTTATTCTGCACATGGAACCATAGATTTTATTATTCCTAAACAACCAGAATGGATTATAAATTACTGAAATCAGAATAAAGAAAATATTTTGAACAGAGAGACACTCATGTCCTGGGTCACATCTTTCTTCTCCTTATACAAATCTTGTGCCATCTGGGAAAACTCCCAAAAGGAGCAAGCACACATCACTGGAGTAACTCCTGCTCAGTCAGTTTGACACATCAGAGACATGCAGAAACCCCTAAATGGGCTTCTGCTGAAACAGCACTTTTCTTGTGTGTTCACTATGCTAAGAGCAAGATGGATCTATGCAAATTATCTCTATGTTTATTTCTGTTCAAAATTATATTTCTGGTTTTACTCTAAGAGTTCCTATCTACCAGGCTGCACTAATCAAATATCAGATTATGAAAGCAATCTCAGCACCACACGGTTCAGTAGAAAAATGATGACCCTATTGAGATTCTGCTTTCTGAGAATAATAATGAACTATGATAATGAACAAATAATGAACTCTTCTTTTACTTGCAGCTAAAGTTTTAATTTAGATTTTAGATTATGTAGTTAACCAATTGTCTCTACGCAACAGAACAAAATCTATATAAGAACTATACTTCCTATAATTATTCCTTCCTTCTGAAAATTCTTTGTATTTTCATTCACAGTAAAAGCAATGCATTATGAATTCTAGAGGTGAGTTGATGCTACAATATTTAGTGAAAGAAGGTAAGGAATGTATATTGAAAAACAGTACTTTTTTCTTTAGATCAGGAAGATTGGTGGCTCTGTGATCTTGCTTTCCATGGCAGATATTTAGGTTGTTGGAGACATAATAACAGAAGTTATTTCTGGTTTTTATAAGACTGGTAATCTACAGTGAGGCTTTACCTCTCTTTTTGAGATATCCTAAAAAGGTTTGGGATACCAAGATATAATAATTAATCTATACTCATAACAGTTTATTTTACACATCTTGAGGCTAGTTATTCCTCTGTTAGAAAACTCAGAATCACTATATTCTGATGGTCTTCATAAACACTTGCTAGTCTACAAACCTCTAGGTTTGATTCAGTTGACAAATAAGAATATCATTAGTAAAGTTACCTGTAAGAATCCCTGTTACTGATGGTATCATGACCAGAATCTTCTTGTTCATCACCTGTCACACTGAAACAGACCTTTTTCCCATTCCTTTCACCCTTTTCATTATCACTGTCTGCTGGTATTAAAGGCTCAGGTGTTTTACGTTCTGATTTGGGAGAATATGTTATTGAAGAAAGAAGGCTGTGAAACAAAAACAAAAATATATATTCACATTTTTCAAATGTGAGCTAGCAACAGGGCAAAATTTCTGATCACCATTCTCCAACTATTACTCTATAATATGTGAAGGGAACATCTTAATTCAGTCCATATCTATTTGAAACAAAGGAAAGAAGTGACAGATTCCTTTGTTAACAAGTCTAACAGTGAAAGCCATTAGCTTTACTACGTACACAATTGTGTTTGAAGGTACTGATTCCAACCAGGGAAGAAATACAGCACGTTTTCGAACACTTAGAGTCAAATTTTATATTAACATAACTATTTTTAAACATGAAGCATGTATTTCTCGGCACAAATCAGGAAAACACACCAAAGAAGCTTTGCGTTACAAGGTATTTTACTAGGGCGTTGTAAGGATCTTTTTGAACATCTCTGTGTGCTTCCTGACATTCAAAGTGTCTAAGCCATTATCACTAGGAAAACTGATGATTAATATACAATTGTCTGTGACGAGCACAAAAGTGACATCCAACCAAGAGGAGAGAACAGTGCAGACTGCTACTTTTAGAACATACACAAATGCTGGAAGCAAAAAATTGATATTCTTGGGTGATTAACTCATACTGTGATGTTCTAATTTACTTTCAAGATCAAAACAGCTATAATGGGCAATTGCCCTTTAATTTCTGTTGCTCAAACACTCCATTAGAATGACATTTTCAAACTAATATTTGAATTTTCTTCCAAAACTACATTTTAACTATCTGAAACAAGACAGTGAAGTAAGTTTTTTAATTAGATGTGGTAGCAGGGTTTATTGATGGATCTGTCAGAGTGGTCAGTTGGCAAAGTTTCTACTAAATACACAGTAGGATTCAAACTTCTGTTAGATCTTTTTGTTGCACATAATTCTTACTTCTGGAGGAAATAGATATTTATCCCACATATAGGTAAAAATACTGATCTGGACTGTACCTAAAACATAGAAAAATCATACTAAAGATTTAATTTCACTGGACTTGAAACCCACACACCCACTAGACTGACATCTTTTGGGCTACAAGATGGCTTAACACTTCATATCAGTGTGAACTCACAGCTCAGTTCTTCCCAATCACTGGTTTGCGGGGTTACATGAGGAAAGGAAGATAGATGGGGCCTATATTTTACATTAGTGTTCAGCATCCATCTATGTGCTAGAGCATGTGTGCTCCTGAACTTGTTCTAAAATAAATTTTTTATGAAAATATAAACCTCGGGAAATCAGTTCTTTATGCCTATAAAACTTATTTTCTGAATACTAAAAATATAAAAGGCGTTTAAAAAGGGATTAGAAAAATTCATGGCAGATTCTACCATTGTTCTTAAACCAAAAGTTCCATTTCAAGAACACCATGTAGTCCTGCGTGCTGGAAGATCAGATTAGATAAGGACAAGGATTAATCTATACTTATAGTTGTTCTTGTGTTCCCTTTATCATCCACTTCGAAAAGTAAAACAGGCTTTAGGCAGATTCATTCTGGTAACTTCTTGTGGATTTTGTTGTTGCAAGAAAATAATCAAGAGTAAGAAACAAGCATAATGAACTGCAATTTCAGCTCCTGAAAATATCTTCCCCTGAGTAATTATTTGTCAAGACACAGACTATTATATCCTCTCCTTTTGTGTGACTGTTTAGTCACTGCTGCCAAGAGCTCAGTAAAAGACTGATTAAGGTAGCTGGAGCTTTTCCTAAGGGAGCATTTCCCTTTCTCTCAGCAGCCAGGAACTTTTTCGAAGGAAAACATTTTTGCTGAACTACCATGAATGAAAACTGGAACTTTGGATAACAGTTCACGAGCTGGTAGTTCCTAAGCTCACTTAAGTGCTCTTAGAAACCCAATTCAGGGAGTTTAAAACACACAATCCAAAACCTGGATGTAACCCCTGCACAATAATCATCCTTAAATATACCTTTATTTGTCTGTTCTGTTTTTCCTTAATTTATAACAAAGTCATTTAGTAGTCCAATTTTTCTATCTATCATACAATATCATATAAATTAAGAATTGTGATACCATGGTCCTATTTTCTGTCCAAAGAAAATTATAATAATGAGGCTTGCTTATTCTCCTTATAATAATAAAGAACTTGGTAAATAAAGACAATTTTATTGTTGCTATGTCATGACAGAAAACAGTTCTACCGTCCTTATAAAAAATTCAAGGATTAACATGTTCAAGCATTTCCTCCTAGTTGCTGAAGTACAACTATTTCTAAATAAGGCACAACTGTTGGATTATCCTATGTTATCTCTATCTTTTGTTTCTTAGAAGTCCTAAATTTTTTCTCAAGAGATAATGAGTAGGTCTAACTATGTTGCAATATAATATACCATGTACTTCTGAACTGCTCTCACCCAAATAAATGGACCTGGCTTTCCTTTTCAGCACTTTTAAGCACTTTTTAGCTATTCTGATTCCTGTACAGAACCACTTTTCTCCACAGTAATTACACACTGGCAGTCCACTCAAAGTCCACGAGGAATAAAGCATGAAAAGTCTCAGCCTTACAAACAGGCAAAAGTAAAATCTGTTAAATGAATCTGCGCACCTTATACAAGAGCTGCTACTAGGTCAGCATACAGGAAATTTTGGAAACAAAGAAAGCAAACTCTTGTGTTCACAGTCATAACTGTATGACTCTCCAAATGAATATATGCATGTATATATACTTCTGTACACACAATATAGAATTATATATGTGTGTATTTATAGATACATGTGCTTTTGCATCACAGGCTCAAGAGAGTGGAAAGGAAAGGTGTGGCAGACTGGCAATTGGAACTTCCTGAAATACTGACAATTCCATATACAGTTTTCTGACTTCCTTGAGGAAGAGTGACAGACAGTCATTTCTGAAAGTATTGTGAATTTAAGTGACTTCATCTTCAGCATGAGAATCAGACCTATGTAAAGGCAGGGAAAACATTTTCTTAAAAATACTCAGGCGACTTTTGCTTTCATTCCCATTGCAGTATGTAAGACGTTACAATTACTTATTACTATGTATCTATTACATGACTATTAGAACAGTAAAAAAAAAAAATCTCATTCTTAAGTAAACATGAATGGACAAAGCACTCTATAGTCTTCAAGATAACAAGAGAAACAATGATACACTACTTTTCTAAACTGGAAACCATTGACAGATTGGCTTTTAAACTCAAAAAATCATGCTATTTATATATTCAAAACGAATAATTTCTGACATTTGCTACATGTGGGAATTTTGCTATATCTTTTGAAACTGAAATACTTCTTATCCTTCTTCATCCTTATCCCAAGCTAGCATATAGCCCAGCAGTCAACCCACTTACTTCACAAATGAAAAAGAAAGTTATAAATCCTCGTCCTGAATTAGGACAAACTGTGATGCCAAGTGTTCTAATCAATCAAGGGTGGCTCTGCCTGGATCCATAGTTCTTCATTAAGGTCAATTTGGTTTTGAAAAACGTCTAAAAATTTAATACTCTTCCTGTAGGTGAATAATGCCTTACCTAAAATTCATCAGTGGGACTATTCAGCAATACCTGAAGAGTTCAATAGAAGTTATTTTTATACATCTGCTCTTTGTTTCCATTCTTAGTGAAATTTTAGATGACATGTGTCCCTCATTTTTCTCATGGCAAAATATTTAGCTTTTCCACATTCCAGAGAAAAACTACAAACTAAACTGTAAAAAAAAGAATCAGGGATGCTGGGAAAAACATATATATAATACTACCTACACTTAAATTCTTTACCTTATTTTAGTTGTATCAGAAGTCAACATTGATTCCTACACTATACAAAAACAATACCCAGATTTATCGTTATCTTCAACAAAAAATTAAAGCTGAGTCCAGACATTAACATTTACTTACTCATCTATTTGACAGACACATGTTTCCACCTCTTTAAGTGCAGCTTGTAATTTGAATAGCAATTTTTGATAGACATCTTGTGTTTCTAAATCTTCTTCTTTTAAGAGGTACCTCAAACCATGGCCTTCTTGCTGGCCAAGAGACTGACCTGAAGGGGCAGCCATAGTAGTAATGGTATGTTGGACATAAATCATGGGATTCAGTTTACCTGGGAATAATCCAAAAAGATTACATCATCATCTTTTTTCCAAAATACATTTTGAAGTTAGTAAAATACCCAACAAACATTGAAATATTTTCCTGCTTAAAAATTCATGAATTACTAAATTTTATATTTTATTTGCACATCAGGATCAAATTATTTAGGAAAAAAGTTTTGTGAAATTACAACTAGCCTTTATTATGCTTTAAAATAAACCTAGGTTTTGAAAGTAGACTGCCTTCACAGAAGCTCATCCTTAATTTTCATATTTGGGCCATAAACCTAAACCAATTACCTTTTAAGACTCTCAATCAGAAGCACTGGAAGGAGTTCTTTGAAGCTTAACTGACTTACCTTGATCAGTGTTTTTATTTTCCTTTTCATAGGAAGAATGTTTTCTGCTGTCTAACTGTACACCAAAGGCACTACCAAGGGAAGTTGAGGTCTTAGGGTAAGACACTTCCATCACATTGATATGGCAATTGGTTGGACAGAAATCACTGCTGTGAAGTGGTGAAATCTTTGACTTAGCTTGCTTGAAGGTAGGCCAAGCTCTGTTTTTTAATACTCTTGAAAACTAAAAGTGAGAAAGAAAACCAAATTTTGATTAGTAGCTCTTCATGTGCCAGCACTTGATTTACAATACTTGTGTACCTGACTGGAAAACAAAAGCTGAAAATATTTCACCCATCCTTGACTTCATAATTTCTGGCTTTCTCTATAAGGGAAAGAAAAATATTTTTCATTTTATATTTTTAAGGGGTTGTTTTTTGAAGTAAATGATATTTTAATATGTAAATAGCTTCGCAACAAACAGACATAATTTATTATCTTATAATTCAGTATCTTTTTGGAGAGAAAGTCTGGTACTGCTTTATGATCCAGCGCTTTACTGCATGTGGCATTTATAAATACCTGCTGACACAGATGTATGTCAATGTCTTGCAAATATTTATCGAATTTTTGCCTGAAGCTATAAAAAAGACAGAATTGGAAACTATGAGTTCTGAATCTCATATTCAGGAAGGATGAAGTCTTCTATAGTGATATCCTGGGCTGCACTTGGAGAAGCATTGCCCACAGGTTGAGGAAGGTGATCCCGTTCCTCTCCTTGGGATTGGTGAAGCCACACCTGGTGTAGAGGGTCCAAACCTGGGCTTCCCAGAAATAGACAAGGGCATGTTGGAGAGAGCCCAGTGAAGGGCCACAAAGATGATTAAGGGACTGGAGTATCTCTCCTACAGGAAAAGGCTGAGAAAGCTGGGACCCTTCAGCCTGGAGAAGAGAAAGCTCAGGGGGAACCCACCAATGCATACAAATACCTGAAAGGAGGGTGCAAAGAGGACAGGGCCAGGCTCTTTCAGCTGTGCCAGGACCAGAGGCAATGGTCACAGACAAACACAGGAGGTTCCCCTCTGAACATCAGTGAATTTCTTCACTGTGAGGGTGATCAAGCACTGGCACAGGTTGCCCAGGTAGGTTTTTGGATCTTCCTCCTTGAAGATGACCCTGAGCAACCATCTCTAGGGTGGCCCTGCTTAAGCAGGACTGGCTGGACAAGACCTCCAGTGGTTCCTTCCAACCTCAACCATTCCTCTATTTTGAGTGATTCTAGGAAGCTGATAAACAGTAGCACATAAAAACTGCAATCACCACATTTTTCAGACTTCGCTAGTCCACCACCTTTTCTCCTCCCATCATGAATCAACTCAGCAATGAGGTATGTTTTTTTGCCTCTCTGTTTTACGGTCTAATTCTAATACAGTGCTCAGCCACAACTCCTTCACTCTAATATCTGAACTTTTGTGCAGAGTCTTGAATAGGTTTAGAGGTTTTTTTTGTTTTTAAAATGAAAAGATGTCAACCCAAAATGATGAAGACTGAACTGCACTAAATTTGGACACTCAGAAAATACACGCACTTTAGAATCATAAAAGTCAGTCAGTCAAGCTCTTCCATTGGAAAAGAGACTTGTCAGTCATGAGTAGGATTTTTCTCAATATGTGCCTTTTTCAGTGCAGTTTGTTGCTAGGACAGAGTTTTTCCTGGCAAGACAATCAGTTCCAAGCCCCCAGTATTTGAATCATAGTATCTCTCCATTCAAAATATTACACAGACCTACCTCAGTTCATGCATAAGAATATTTTCAAAGTTGACTTGCAAAGTTCCTTCATTAATAAATGTCAGTACAAATACAGTCAGTCAAAACACTTCAGTTGAACAAAGGCACATCCCTTCTGCAAAGTAACACAGTTTTGTGCTGGGACTTAAATTTCTGTTTATTTTGGTGCCATATTACTTGAGCCTGATGAACATTTGATGGGTTAATTACATTTAAATCTTTAGATCATAACAAGATCTGGAAGGCTGCAAGAAATCCAATTATGGAATTGTTCAAAGGCTGAAGAATGCACAAATTGCTAAGAAGGGCACTAAGGACATTCAACGATGAAAATGTTTCTGCAAGCAGTACATATTTCACGTCTCAATCTCCCACACATCCTGCTCCAGAGAGACCAAATGCCTGGCTATGATTTAATCAGGTCATAAGTCAGGACCAAAATTCTTTTCATATATGTGTTGAGAAACATCTGGGACTCATGGCACTGGACTCAAGGTCTATTAGGAGCAAAATGTTCTGATAATAATAATAGTAGGGACTGCAGAAATCTACAAGATTTCTATTTATATAATTCGAACATTCACAGTGAAACCAGGAGCCAAGCTGGGCTCAGGCCCTCCAGAAGTCTCCTGTAACTATGGTTACCTTTACCTTGCCAAGAAAATCGTGTATCTATTCATGAAATTCACTGCATTACTAATTGTCATTAAAAGCTGCAACTGTGAAACTTCTGATTTTGGAGTAGATGAGCTTGAAAGTTTGGTTTGTATCAGCAATATCTGCTTCTAGACAGCAAAACAACTATGCAAACTTCCTCGAGGCTAGTTGTTTCACATCAAGCAAATATAACAATTTCATTTATTGTCTTGGCCTCCTGTATAGAGACTGTATTTCATAGTCAAATTTTTTAGCTACAGAAAATGTATAAACTGGCTACCTCTTACTTGAGCTCTAGTTATTAACGTGAAAACTGATGAATTTCATTTTTAAAAAGGATATTTTGATTTGCATCTGATTTGGAAACACAGAGGCTTGTAACTCAGCCAACAAGAGGGAGATAGATGTTTGCTAATGCACGTCAGAATCCTTTTAATGTCTGTTAACTCAACTCAGCTTATTCTTTCCTTGTCAGAGAACACTAAAAAGTCTTTGACAAGCTGCTTTTTGGCCTTCATCCTGCTGAAGCTACAGATATTCCTTACAGTTCTCTCTACTTTTCCTTTGAAAAAAAAGAAAACATTATCCACTCTTTTCCATGCAATTTTTAGAAATGTGTGAAGCTTCTACATTCAACTTAATGCCAGTTCGAAAATGTCACAACTCAGATCGCCAACTGAATTAAGACAGGTCACAGCCAGTTCTTTGGAGCCATTTTGAGCCTACTTCAAAATAATTCCACACTCCCAAAATTAGGTTATATGAGAGAGGAACTAGGAGCCTGGATGAGAAAATAAGTTTGCATTAACAAAATGGCAAACAGTTTATTCCTTTATGCCTTGCTTGGTTAAACAACTACAGAGAAATACACTGACAGAAACCAGAGGTCATAGTCTGGGTTATTTATTCATTCACGTATCATGAATTTAAACCTCAATCATATGAAAGTCAGCACCTTCTCCATTTTTCCATGCTATAATGCTTTATTAATCCAAGTCAATCTAATAATTTACAGAGATGTTCCTATTAATTGTCATACTAGAAGAAGTCATACCAATTTGAAGGGCATAAAGATGAATAAAAGGGTAACAATTTGGTATTTAAAACTAAGATGCACTGGAAGGAAAAAAAACAATTCTGCAGTTACTGCTTCATTTTTGGTTAACATCTGCAAATTCACTAGAGTATTGGTTTAAGACATTTACAAGAATGATGGGCCTTTTGTGGAAATATGCAATTGATTGTATCTACAGCTGAACACAGCAAATAAGAAAAGACAGAAAAGAACAATAACGACCATGGTTTCAAAACAATTGATGCAATTACTCAATTAAGGCATTCACGCAACAAAATAGCTAAACTTTCGGCCTCAGTTTTGCCATTGCAATAGACATGTTGAAGAGTTATTCAAACTGTACTACATTCCCCTGTTTTCCCCTTAAAAGACCAATGTAACCAAGCTTAGGACAGGCCAGCCATACCTTTTTGTAACTAGAGATTCTTCTGTAGATATGCTCAATTTTCTCACTGCAAATGACACTGAATTTACTGTGAAGCTCAATGGGGATCACTTCATTTAAGGAATTGAGGCTGTTACAATTCTGCACAAAATGTTCATCACTTTTTGCCAGGGCTTCAAGAATCTAAGATAATAAAAACAAAAGCAGTATGTAAAGAAATTAAGTTGACTAAAATTCCCCCTTACTTAACCCCCTACTAATCACCTCTTACAATTAAAGCTGAAAAGCCTGATAATCAGTTGCCTTTTAATATTACAGCCAATGGTGCATAACAACAATGAATGAAACTTGGGAAGCAAAGAGGTTACTTTAAATCTGTTCCCTGCAAAGTTATACTCATAAGTGCTTTTATCTGGCTTCTCGTGACATTGTCTGATAATGAATTTGCTACTAATTTCCTACTACTATAACTACCATGGCTCCTCTGAAATACATTATCTGCTGTATTTACTTGATCAGCACGTATTATATAAAGCTGATGAATTAATTCAGTACTTGTAGCAAAGCCTTGGTCTGGCAGTACAAGCGAAGCTAACACATTGAGAAAGCACACAAGAAAACTGAGTGTTATCCTTCTGTATATTCTGCATACAAAACCAGGAAATAAAGCACAGAATAAGCTGTAGTGCCCAGCAAAGCCTGAAGTCTTGATATGATGGAAATAACACCAGAAAATGATGGTGAGAGAAAACTAAACAAAAGACATGTTGGAGAGATGAGGGCAGTACATAGGTTTTTTGTGTTTGCTTTTTTTTTCCCCCCCCAGTTAGAGTTGCATTTCGGGCATTGAAATTCACTGTGCTATGGAAGCTGGGAAGTGCCTGTTGCTGGTTGGATCCAACTCTGGAGATGTGTTTGAAAACTACACCCAGAGTAACTTTCTAACAATAGGACAAAAAATACAGATTAAGGTAAGAGACCTAAATAAAAAGAGGCTTGCAATATTTTAGAGAGACTTAAAGAAAGCCAACCAAACAACACAAACAGTACTAATCCATCACGGGACTTATCACAAAATCGTGAAACATGCCCAGTTGGAAGGACTGACAAGGATCATCAAGTCCAGCTCCTGACCCTGCACAGGACCAACCCCAAGAGTCACACCATTTCGTCTGTTATTCAATTCTGCTGCAGCTCATTATTATACTATTCACCATCATAGACATATGATTTATAAGCTTCACAAAAGAGTTTAGGGAAAAAACCCAGCAACATACAGAAATCCTGGAGCGCAAAGTCTGAAGTTTTCAAGAAGTCAGAGATTATAAATGACTAGATCCTAAAATAATTTTTTTTCCCAAGGTCCCACCTACTGAATTAAGGTAAACCTTTAACTCTTCTGTTCCCATGTTTAGTTACTGTATTAAAATACTTCAGTCACTTTGGCCACACTTTTAAGCTTCCTTTATGTCAGGTTTAATTAATAATACAACTTTAAATACTTTAAGTGGAGTTTTTTTGCAGCTGTACTTTCAAAGAAATGCATTCAAAGCCAGTAACTCCTGCAGCACAACTTGGGATAGTTTCTCATCTTAACAATTAACACAGATTTGCACAGTATAGGAAAGCAACCCAGAACTACTTCACTCCCCTATTCCATATGGTGCAGAATACAGTTGTTTTAAAATGCAGAGCAACATTAAATACACAGCAAAGAAAGACACATGGAGAGAAGCATAAGACCACACTGAACACACAGAGAAGTTTATGTTTAGAGCATTTCAAACCATTTGCAGACAGTTACATATGAGAAGTACCATTTAAATTCTTATTGTTCTCTTTTGAGCTGAGACCTGATTTTTCTACCAACGAACCTTTTGTAGTCATTGAGATCACTAACAGTTTATACAAACTTAATATTATCCTAAAATCATCACATTACTTCTCCTTATTGTTTTTAATAACCTTGAAGTATTGAAATAGCCAGCCTAAACACTGAAGAGGTTGACACTGCAATATCTAAGGCCAGAATAAGTGTGCTGGAAGTACTCCTTCACTTAACTACTTAATATACAATAAGGGGAAAATACTTCTTAAGCAGTTAAGAAATAACGCCATAAACATCTTATATGAAATTGTAACAACAGCAAGAATTAACATCTTTCAGACCATTGACTTAAAGCATTGACTAGACCAGCTTTAGCAAATCTCATGATGTTGGTGCAAGAACTTCCTTCAAAACGTCAGAGAGATTAAGGTGACAAATTATAAGATATTAAATCAAATACACATAAGCCTAGGAATAAAAAAAGGCACATGTTGCTCCATTGGTATTCAGCATCGTAAGAATTAACACATACAAGAAACCGCTTCATACCTTTGCGGTCAAGCTGAAAAATCCCTTTGGTTCAATCATCTTTTCCAAGACATGGCACTTTATTCCAGCTGTGCTATCATACTCATAAACTACTCCATACTCCAGATGAACATTGTCAACAGTCAGACTCACATGATCTTTCTTCCCATCAATTATTGCCATAGTGTTAAATTTGTCAATTACCTCTAGAATAAACAAAGTAACAAATCAGTTGACAAGTGATGGTCATTAAATAAACTAAAAAGACCATGGGCAAACATCCTTGAAACAGGTACATTCGGATTATTCTATTCAAAAATATTAATCAAAAAAACTGGCTACCAGCTGAAAGATTTAAAAAGCAGTAGCTTTATAGATGCTAACATAATGGCCCGCAAAACAGGCAGTAGTCTCTCCTCACAGTTATTGAAGGGACTAATTGAATTCCATAATCCAGAGATATCAAAAAGGCCCCTAAAAAGGGAAAACTGGGAATTTCTAAGTAAACTAGAAGAAAGTTACCATGAAAAGTGTCAACTTTCAGAAATGAAACCACAATATCTGCATTTACAAAGAGAATGTAAATACAGTTCATGTGTTAACTGTCTCTCTAATTACCAAGATGTGTAAAAATGCAGTTTTATCTAAATGTTAATTACCTGAAAACAATCTGAAAGATAGCTGTTTTGTTATTTCTCATGCAGTAATGACTAATGTATCTAATCTGCCATAAATTATTACTAGTGGTGAAAACAAATCAGGTAATTCCTAGGATTATGTATTTTACAAATGAAAATGGGACAGATTTTCCCCAAAGAGTTCACAGAAGCTTTTTCTCTAAATGGGAAAGATAATTTTGAGAGAACAGCATGTTAAACGTACATGTTTAGAATACATAAGAAAGCAAATCCTTATTAAAACACATCTTACCGTCTGCTCAAAATTCCTTCTCTGAAAACAAAGCCACTGCCTATATTTTCCTTGCTACTATACCACCATTCTGAGGAACAACAAAATCAAGCATCACATACCTTCCACTTTGCAGTCAAAGGCATCGCCTCCATCATCTCCAGAGGGTTTCGTGTTTGTTTTCTGAAGATCTTCCTGTGCGCTTTCAATGCTGTTGTAAACCCACTGTATAGAATCTTGCTACAAAAAAAACCCCAAAAAACAACAAAAAATAAACAACTAGCAAAAGCTTTGTAAGTGCAATTGACAGCAACTATTTCACTGTTCTGAAGCATGAAATAGTTGCTTTAATTCCCTTATTATTATCAGCTCTATTCCCTTCTAAGTTAAAAAAATAAAATCAAAAATTACAGAGAATTTTGGCATTCTATAAAACCATCTGCAGAATTTTGGCAAGTTATTTTTTTATTTCAGAGTATACTGTCATAAGACACTATGAAATCTGTGACAGCGTGACATCCGTCTTTCGTGTCTCTGCCAAAAATAATTTAAGACATTTTAAATCAAACTGCAGAATGAAGAATATTTGAGACAAGAAATTGTGAAAAAAAAATAAGAGAACCAATTTTTTGCCTTGCTAAATCTGCTGTGCATCCACAAATCTGCTGGAAAATATTATGGAGTATTAACCAATGATAGAGTATGTCCAGTTAATCTATCATCCATGTCTCACTGGCACAAAAATGTATACTACAGCCTCCATTACTTGTATTTGCCTTTACTACACATACTTTCCTAGATGTTTTTAATTTTTTTCCCCCAGATTAGAAAACCCACCAAAAAGAACAGAATCACAGGCTCCAAAAATCCACTATGTAACTGAATGACACATGAGCACAGGAATGGTGACTTATGTGAGTCATACAACATATGACGACACCAGGTGTATGCCTTACATCTTGTTCTCTCCAGGCTGTTACTCAGCCACGTGTCCATCACAGATTTGTGGAAGAGTCTATCATGTATGGCATCTCCAGACTACCCATCTTTGCCCCTTAGATTTCAAAAAAAGCCTGACAGAGTTAATCACTCTCTCTCCAACAGCTACAGTAGAATAAACGATATGATTATGACAAATTTGAATTCAGAGACTTCAGAAAGAAGTTTGTAGAATTCAAAGTTAAGCAAAGATAGCAAAAGTCTAGGCTGAACATTACAATCTTCATGTAAAGTGTCAAACACATGCTATTATCCTTTGCTGATATACAACATTCAGCTGCTATCTTTAACCAATTAATCTTAGACAACTAAATATTTGTATGATTAAGGTACTGTTTCTCTCCAGGTTTTCCAGATTCATCTATGCCTTGCTTTTCACTCAATGGCACTGAAATATTTTAATAAGAAATCTTAGATTTCAGAGCTCTCTGTTGATTGTTAAAAAAGACTCCGTGCAGAAGCTGATCAACAGGAATGCTCCTGAAGCCCACACTTATTTGCAGGTGCCCCTGAAATCTTGCTCCTTATTTATGGATTCTTACAGGTTTGCTTGGCAGCATCAAGACTGCCATACCAATTTCTAATGGGAAATATTAAACTGCTTGAACTGGAAGCCCTTCTTTCAAAATTTAACACAAGACCTAATGGATTATGATTTGGACTGATGTTCTTCAAAAGCATTACAGAAGAGCATCATGATTAGTATCACTACAAAGAAATTGTAATTCCAAGAAGTAAAATCTGCTCTCCATTTTCTTTACCCAGACAAGATAGAAGGAAGATAAACATTGTCCAACAGAAGTTACACAGTCATTCACACTGCAAGAATCTGAAATGAAACTCCATGCTTCAGGCAAGCCGAAAGACTCCTTACCCTGAGAAGCAGAAGATACATGAAACCGAAAAAGATCCCATTTTCAATTATGCAATTGGCAACCACAAGAGAGACTGCAATCTCTACGTTAATTAAATGACAAGCTAATGCACTGTATTTAAAACACAGAAGAAATCCATAATTATCTTCCAAATTAAAAAAAAAAAAGAAGAAATTCTGAATAGGAAATGAAATTTTAGCTGTCTTGGCACCAGTGGGAATACTACCACTTCTTTCAGTGTAGACGGTTCTCCCATAGTTTTTGATAGCACTACATCCTATATTAAGTTTTTCTTGTCAGCCTGGGGAATTTCAGTTATCTGTGATCTGCTGAATTGTGATCAGCTATTTTTTAAGATTGAAATTAATACTCTGTATAGGAAAAACTCCAAGTTATTATACAAGTGAATTTAAAAAAAACAAAGTAATTCTTCATGTCAAGGCATTCATGCCAGCCAACATTAATCAATCCTCATTGGATGTCACTAATACACATAGAAGTCTACAGTTATACAAAGAGAGAACACAATTTTTATTCAGAATTTATCTTTTATTGTAGCCAATTTTGCTACTAGTGCACAAAACACTCTCCCTTTACTAGAGTGCATCTTCCTTTAAACAGGTGAGCTTGATCTTGGTATGCTGTGTAACAACTTCAATTCTGTATTAGCATTTAAACACAAACATGCAGACAACATTTTCATAAAGACTATTTGTATGACAGATCTAACTATATAATTCTGGTATTTATGCAGTAGGTGTGGGAAGAGGATTTCACTCGATTTTAATTGGATTTTTCTCCTCAGTAAACATGTACTGGAAGAGTTTGTTAATTAATGATATTAGTTCACAGTTTGTGAAAAATTTGCAGAGACTTGGAAAAATTACATTCTAGAATCCAGCTGGTTTTGGTTTTCCTTCCTTAAATTTGTGTCTTGTAAGCCTGAGATGATCTCTTAAA
The DNA here is from genome assembly GCA_013396755.1 of Sclerurus mexicanus. NCBI lineage: Eukaryota > Metazoa > Chordata > Aves > Passeriformes > Furnariidae > Sclerurus > Sclerurus mexicanus. Next base: position 612,175 of record VWZF01006634.1, read on the forward strand.
GTAATGTGAAAGACATAACAAAATTTGCATGCTTATATTAAAAAAAAAAAAAGAAACATTTGAGTCCTCGAACGTATGTTTATTCCCAAGACTGGAATGCAATGGGAACTCAGATCTTTATAGACAGAGTATGTGCACTCTGCTCTCTGTGTGCTGAAGCGTTATAGATTCTGGAAGAAGATCAGCATTTTGCATTTCATTCTCCTGCTGCTGAGCAGGCAGCAAGCTGTGTGATTCCCTCTCCATCAAGATGAGGATATATCTCATAAGGTTTTCTGCAGAGGACTGCAGAAATACTTGAAATAATCCTTTAAAAATACCATATAAAAATTATCTAGACAATTAGATGTATTTCAGTGCAGAAATTAAACAGACCTTGAACATCAGCAATATATTGAGCAATCTTCAGCTTTTACATTTCAACTGGCTTCCCTTCAGTTTTATTCACCACTCCTTCCCTCTCAGCCCACTCAAGCACAACAGATACATGGACAGAGATAAAATACAACACCATTTACTTTGACCAAAAAAACAAACTGAGAAGAAAACATGCAAGGGTACCAAGTGAGACGTACCTGCGTGGGCCGCCTGTACTTCCTGCATGCTGTGACATGAGCAATAACACTTGCATGAGTCTCTTTGCTGACATTAATTCCGTTCACTTTGATTATGCACTGGCCAGGGTGGAGACCTGCTGCAGCCGCCACTGTGCCTATTAATAAAAATATACATAGTTAACTGACTTATTTTCCTAAACACCTCCTTTAAAGCTTACAGTCCAAAACGCCTCTTACTTGTTTGGGGTTTTTTTTTTTAATATAAGAATCTGCTCTTACCAATTCTTACATACTTTCCTGACCACAGGGTGCTTCTATACTCAGCTGGACTCCAAGAAAATGGAGTTCACCAGCAGATGAGTCCATAAAAACAGACCAGACAATTCTAAAGGTCTTTTTATAAAACATCAAATGTTGATACGTGATATGAAAATGTTGAAATTTGTCATAAAGAAAAGGACTTTAAAAGTATAAAATGGCGCTAGCTTGAAAGTCACTAGTTACAACTTAGACTACTTTTATTCTGAATTCTTTTATACGACCCAAGCTTATGAGCTTCCTGATTAAATCAGGTATTTCAACTTTACATACAAAACAGAAGCTTTCTGACAATCCACAAAGTATCACAGCATGTTAGATTTTCAGGTTAAACATTAAGTGACATATCCAAATCCAAAGACATTACAAGGATCTAGTTCTTATTCTCATCTTTCCTACCAACACAATTATAGCAGAGTGCCTTACAGCTTTAAATCAAAATACAAAAAGATAATCCAGTAGGATACCTCAAATTTAATTAGGGGGAAGGGAGGGGGACAGGGACAACATGACACCAAAATGAAACATTCTCTTTAAGTAACATAAAAGATATGGTTCGGTGATTTATTTCACAATGGAACAAACACCTTGGGAAAATCTTCTAGCCACTGAATAGGTATTACAAAAGTAATAGCTGTCTCCAGGTCTGTTCAGCGTGACTCAAACCCACACCTGAAACACAGCCTGATGGAGTACGACCTTAGTTCCAGCTCCCTGAACATTTTCCTCCTTATATCTCTCTTGGCACTGCCACAGAGGTGCAAGGAAGTAAAAATTTATTGCCTAGAGACTGCCAGTCTGAAGTGCAGAAGCCAGCTGTTACGAAAGAAAAGGCAAGACTGAATCTGCAGGGCTGACAATTAGAAAAGCTTGTCACGACTTCATGACTTGTCAGTTGAGCATATTTGACAAAGAAACAACTTGCAGAATATAACTGAATTTCCCTCGTTTTAGGAACTATCACTATTAGATGATATCTGCATTTTAAATCTAATATAAAAGAAAGTAATTGGACAGAACACCATTACCAGCTATTGCAAACTCCCCTCCACCCCAAAAATTATGTAAAAACAAACATCTAAATAGGCCTTTTTAAATATCTTTCTCTAAAAAAAAAGAAATCTCTTTGAAAAACCCAAAGGTCCCAATTCAGCAAAGTATTTAAGCACATCCTTAAAATCTTTCAGATTTAGCAAACCACACAAGCAAGCACTTGCATATTGTTGAGGCTAATTGGAATAAAGTATGTGCTTAATGAATAAGGATAGGCAGTTGAATTGAGATCCAGGTGCAGAAATAATTATCACATCATCTCAGTAGTCTGTAGTCTATTAGTCTTTCTCTTGAAAATCTAATTTCTGGCACCACAGCCTAGAAAAAGTCATCAAACTCCGTTCAAATTTGGCTCTTTTGCAGATCAGTTCACTTTAAATTCCTCAGTTGCAAAGACAGGAGGGGTTAAAAGGACACAACTGTCCCACAATAGCTGAAAATACAGTTAGTACAGCACGAGACAGCAACAAAGAACGCTTCAACTTCTTTTATCACATGTGCACCAGTCAAAAACATACTGAGTTAGGAACTGCAAGCATTTGACAATCACATCCCTAAAACAGCCAAAACAGTATTTACATGAAACATCTGCAATTACTACTACAGACTGGATCACTAGCAGTCTTGAAAAGATTTTTGAAAAGTGCATTTTCAGAACATTGCAGAACCACATGGCAGCCTAAAAAAGTAGTGCTCAGGAAGTGACCGGTTCCCAACAACCAAGCATTGGAGAAAGTGATTTTGCATCCATCAGCTATTCCTTAATCTGTAAAGAATGCACAGCTTTAACTTAACTTTTATATGCTGGTGTAAGTACATACCAGAAAAAAAGAAGTTGGAAGATCTATCCAAAGTGTATAGAATACAAGAACACAAAATAATTATATTTGGGTTTATTTAATATTATTTGTTACTCTGAGTGAAAAACATCTAAGCTAGATCAGTAGACCTAATTTTGATTTATCTCAACCATTTAGATGTTAAATGTATATTTACCACTGCCACTGACAGTTCTTATGGCTTACCTCTCCCAACGGCATGAACAACTGATGGGCCAAAGCCCCGGATTTGGAATCCAAGTCCATCTGCAGAGTCAGGAATCTTCACTGTCCTGATACAAGGAGAGATTCAATATGAATGCAGCAAAAGGTAGCGTCTTGTTACTCAAGATAAAAGTGGAGAGCAACAAGCAGGTTACAAGGGTGTAAGACTCCACATTTTTATCCAATTCGCATTTTCAGATTCTGCACCATTCATATTCCAGATACTGCACACCACTGACATCAGAAATAAGAGCAAGATGAGACAGCGAAAATGATCTATTTCACATGGAAATTCAATATAATAATTGCAATCAAAACACCACCGTAGCTCTAAAAATTCCTCTAAAACTCCTCCCAAAGGGACAGCCATTTGGGTAAGTTGCCACAGCACAGCAACACTGAAAGCCCTGGGAAGGCAGGCAGTCTCTCAGCCAAGAGGGCAGAGCCTGGGGACCACGGAGCACGGCAGGCCTGGCCAGATGAGCTGCAGCAGCCTACAGAGCCTAAACCCATATTGTAATTTGTTAATATCTAAGTGTCCACTTGGTGAGTTTTCCTTAAAAAAATGTTTTGTTGCAGTTTTTGTGAGCAGCTATGGAAAGCATTGAGTTTTGTAAAGCAAGAATGATCTACTACTGTTCATATGACTTGTAAGCATATTGTACTACACTCCTGCTTGGTCTAAGAGCAACAGTAATAAACCTACTGAAAAACACAGTTTGAGAAGCAAAATTCACATCTACCCCTTAAAATTAAGCCCTGAGCTCACCCAAAGTAAGCTACCTTATCCAAGATATGAGCTCAGGATCTAGAAAAAGCAACACAGCTGCATTAGCCTTTATCAGAGCTAGTTAGGTCATGCATAACAGTGCAGTGATTTAACTTTGCAGGTTTTCCTTCTAGAGCCAGCTCTGTTATTATTTTAGAGATCTTTGCCCTGAGCTCCATTTGCCATTGCAAAAGCAAAAAAATTCAAATTGATGCTGAAAAGTGATTTTAAAATACATCTGGACTGTTACAAACTTGATTTACAGGCAGTTTTGACTAATATAATCGCATAATTCCTTGTATCTCTTTTTTTTCTATTATACATGTTGTTATGTATTTGGAGGTGATTATTATCAGAGGAGATCCAAAACTCACCGAAGTCTACAATTTCTTTAAAATATTAGAATATTATTATTAATATTAGAATATTATTGAGATTAATAATTTTTCCTTTAAAATATTTTTGTAAGTATAGCATCATTTAATGTACTTACATGTTCACTAATGTTGATACAATCAATATGGTTGCATTCTGAAACTGCTTTGTGAACATGCTAATGAACTATGAAAGACCATCAATGGCGGTATAGGCTAAGAATTTAGGAGAGAACTGTCTCTTCTGTCAATGCAGCTGTGTTAGCAGCAGTTACTGACAAAAAGCAGTCAGCACTGAGAAATTACTTCAATTTCTGTGAGCTCCTCATTCATTGGATCATCTCTGTCAGTTATGAAATTCACTCACAAATTCTGTCAGAAATTAAACCAAGATCTACACTAAAGAAAGGCTAAGACATGCCTTTCATATTTGCTACAACACTAGGGTCAACTGGTTTGGGCAATTTTTTTGCTGTTATTTTTGTTTGGTTGGGGCAGGGGGTGGGGTGGTGCTGTTGGACTGTCAGTCCAGATGAGCATCTTTATGCCATGTTTCTCTCTTTGCTCTTTTCCCCTTTCTGTGTGCCATTTAACTTCTCAAGACACCATTGCTTAATAAGAGGAGAAATACATCTCCATTCTACCATGGAACCTGAGCGAGGTGCTCTGTGTATGCTATCTGGTAACACAGGATGGCTCCTCTTTACCCTGCAAATTTTGATCAGAATTACTCCTGACCAGTGTTTCTTAGTCTCCTCCTTCTTTGTTATGTATAAACTAGCAACAACTGCATTAGCTTATTAATATACATATCCATTGGACCCATACATTAGGCCTCACATTGTATTTCTTTTACATAGCAAAACTTGCATTTAGGTAGGAATGGTCAAAAATGTGTACAGAAATGCATCTGTTCCATAAAGATGAGGAGCTCTTTACTTGCTCCTGCTGTTTACACAACCAGCACTCATGCTGAAGGGGCCCATCAGACCACAGAGTCTGACTGTGCCAAACCAGCAAATAATCCCCAGACACAGGAACTTGTTTAATATACACAGGGAGAGATTAGTGACCAAAACTGTCTATATAGCTGAGGAAACTTCATTTACACTTGCAGTTCCTGCATGTGAAGTGGCAGAGCTGAAGATCTGAAGTGTTTCACTTTTGCTGACTCACAAATATAATAAAATCTAAGCAGATCAAATTGCTTGACTTTATAAAGCTAGTTCAGATACAGCATTTAAAATAACTTTACAATAGTTCTCTCTGACATTCCACTGGTCTTTTAAAATTTTTTTCCAAAAAAATGTTTGTAAAATTTCCCCCAAGGAATGACAACTTACTCCCGTGGTTTAGTGCTCACAAGAACCCGCAGGGGCTTTCTGCTGTTTAAACAGGCTTTCAGGAAACAATCCACTTCACTGAAGGGTCGCAGAAAAACCAGGTCACCATTAATGGCAAAGATTTTCTTCCCAACTTCCAAGCCTGCCATCTAGAAAACAGTAACATTTTATAATCACTAACATTGTTTTCTGTTGGCATGCAACCCCAGTAGGAAGAATGGCACGCACATTTACTTTACATTATTTATGACTCCTTCACATACCACGCACAAAGGACTTAGCCCACAAAATGCTCCTAAAACTGGTTAGATTTATGTGAATGGTACAGTACAGTAAACACTCATTCTGAGACCTAAGTCCTAGACAAGACCTAGTCTTAATCAATATTTTATGATAGTATTACAATATCAGTTAATACTTTTAGCAATTAACACAACAGCTTTGATTGAACAATTTATTTTCATGACAGTACTTAATTTGTTCATCCACCATTTTCCAAAGGAAAAAAGAAAGTTTCTTTTCATAAAGAAAGACCTAATGAATTTTTCAGTAAGTGAACTTTTGGTAAGTTCCACAACCGAACAGCTTTTAGACTTTGGTCTGACAAGAAAGGAACCACCACCTGGTGGATGGCAGGAGTACACGGAGTGGCTCAGGGTACGGGCTAACCCTTAGCACCAGCTGAGATCATGGCAGAATCTGACTGCTAAAAATCACCCTATATAGCTCCATGGCTGTATTATTTTATTGATTTGCTGGGTCTATTTATAATTTAAATTACCATTCCACCATGAGATTTAGAAAGCCTTGAAATCTAGGTCCAAATCTTTCACAAAAGAGACTCGTTCTTTATCTTTTCATATATAGAGACTCCTGGGCAGTTCAGTAGAACATCGATTTACCCAAAGAGCATCTAAAGCAATACTAACAAACAGGAAGGATTTAATTTATTCATTCAGATTCTCAAATTCTAGACTTTAAATAAAGCTTGATACATCCCCTACTATGAAACAGATCAACTGCAACTCACGGGCTAGCTCTATAGTCATTTCATATTCTACCAAAAATGTTTATTCCACTCAGCATTAATGTCAGCACTGGAATATTATAAAATTCATGAAAATAAAAATGACAATTTTTATATCATCACTCGATCTGACAATTTAGCTGAGCAGAAAGTAAGTGTGATAATGGTCAGAGCACAAAAATCAAACAAAAACAAAGGAAAAAAAAGGAAAAATATTCATAATCACAGCTGTCTTGGAAAACTGTCACAGTTACCTTCTACTACTGTAAACTTTTCTAAGTGATGCACAAAACATACACCTCTGATTAAGTAAATAAAAGAGGGAGGATACCTAGTATTATAAATTACCTCAGCATTTGATCCTTTCTCCACCACTTTAATAATTGGCACCTTATTTTTATCTTCTAAACCAAAACCATAGGTCCCTTCATTAGATTTAATCTGAAAAATAAAATTTTTTTAAAATATTATTCAGAAAGTCATTAAGAGCTGAAGGATGTCCTCATTAAATAACAATAAACAGTCCTACTTTATTGTCTCTACAACCAATTTTTTATTCATTGAAGTATACAATCATTGGGCTTCACTCACCAATAATGACTTGGCTATGACATTTTCCACTACTTTCAGATCATGTTTCATGAGTCTGTGCTTCATATTTGATCCTTCCATTTCTTCATCCGCATAAAAACGGAACAGCAGTGGTTCATCTTTAAATTCACTTTTCTCTAAGACTGTATGATAGAAAACCATACATCTTAATACATTTTTTCTTTTGAGCTTTTGAATATCATGTCTTTCATGAGCCATAAAATACTGAACACGCATACACATACTGAATGCTAGCAAACTATTTTCATGTGTGTGAATTTAGGGAAATCTTTTTTAACATATGCAACAATTGTTATTTGGATCCATTATAGACAGGTATCACTAAGCTCATTTTTCAGCTACAACATCTGGGTTCCACCAAGTTGAGACAGACATTTTAGCTTGAAATTACTTTAGTGAAAATGTGAAGTGCAAGGTTTCTTCCTGAAAGGCATTTTAAAATATGACTTTGAAGAGTTCTGCTGGGCAGCTGCTGAAGATGCTCACCCAGCAAGTTCTGGTATTCTCCACATGGTGAAGCATGCCAGGTTCAGGATTAGAAATGGGTTTGGTGGGGATGAGGAAAGAACCAGAACAGCAGATGGATGCAGTTTGTATGTTTAAAAGTTAATGGAAAAAGAATGAACAATACCAGAGAGCATGCTAATTCTCTCTGCTTCTCTAAACAAACTGATAAAAAAATAATTCCTGCCTCTCTTCCTTTCAGTAAATAAATGACCTATTAATTTGATTCTTTCACTGAAATCTTCCCTTTGGAGGCATTAAATGAGACCTTGTTCCCCTCTTTTTGGTGCTGCACATATCTCTGCTCTCCTCTCCCTTCTTTGTTAACTGCTATCCTTATGTTTTTTTCATTTTTTTCCAGTCCCCTTTCTCCTATTAACACCACTTCCCTTTTTTAAAGTCACACTCCTCCATTCTTTATTGATTTCCCCAAAAATGTCACATATCTTTCCTACATTTATCCTAACTGCTTAAGAAATTTTCTTGCAAAGCGACTAATAAAACTGCCCTGGCTAAATCCTTTAGAGGATTAGTTCCTCAGCAGATGCTAAAAAATTAGATAAAATTTTCAGAGTCTACAATCGCTATTTTTTTCCTGATGACTGTGGCATAGGTCTCTTCAGTGATACAATGGAAAAATTTTCCATCTGTTCTGTAATATCTTTATCAGCAGCTGCATTTCTTTCCAACTATGTAGATAACATTCAACAAAGTAAGCATAGCTTGTACAGAATGTATTTACTTACCATGGTGCATAAACCCATTATCACAAAGAGCTACACCAAATATCATGGCTTCCTCCCTCGTCCGGCAATCCCCCTGTTAAACCACAGTAATTTTTTAAAAAAATATATTTTAATATAGCAGCAAAATGGAATCTGTGCACAATTGTGTAATCTCATAAGTATGGCAATTGCTGTAGATTATATTTACCACCACTTTTATATGCACATTTCTAACATACATGTATAAAACAGTATATACATGTTTATCAGACAATCAGAATAGTTTGGGTTGGAAGGGACCTTTACATGCTCTAACTCTTTACAGTTAGAAATAAATAGGTAAAACCTTAAGTAACACTGCATTCTCCATAAAAATTGAACATAATAGAATCTAAAAGTATCAAAGTTTTAAACCTCTATTTTATGAAACTAATGCACATTGACAGTGTTTCTAGTTCACTTAAAATAAAACAGAATTGATGACAGCAAATTGGTACTGACTTTTGTCCATCTAGTTAGTAATCTAGAGTTTTTCAAAGCCTACTCATTTAATTTCAAGTCATGAACAGTGTTACATGCTGAATCACAAAGCTAAGCATTGTTAAAACATTTCAAGTTCAATTGAAAATTAGAAAGATTAGCACAAAAAGAATGAACAGCATGGATGCTGACAGCTGATTTCTGTTACTTTACTAATATAGGAGGATTACACTTAAACACACTATTCTAATAACCCTTACACAAGGTGTTTGCATGTTATTCTGCTTGATACATCAATTTCAAATTAGAATTTAAATGCAAAACATACATAAATCCAAAGGTGTATACTTGCCTGTGCAATCAACCAATCTATGAATTTGTTAGCCATAACCACAGATTTGTAGGTTCTCAAGTGATAATCTTTATCCCTGTTCAAAACAATTCAAAATGTTTGGTTTTTTTTAAAGCAAACAAAACTCAAAAGAAACAGAAAAATACTTGTATTTTATTAACAAGTTAGTGCAAGCATGAGTTGAGCATTTTATAATGGTTCAGAAGTTTCCTCTGGAGGAAAAAAGCAAATTAAACCTTTCAGAAAGGAGGAGGCTGACCACATCTTACTTAGGTGATAATGCCACTGGAGTATACAGGCAGGTGTGTTGTTACAGGTGGGACTCTCCAAAAGAGGTAATGGAGTGTTAGTAAAGGAGTGTACTAATATACACAGTAAGCATGTAAGAATATGCATCAGGACCTAGAAGGTTCTACAAGTCTGTTAAAAATGTCATATTGAACAGAGTTGGCAGAACCCAGCTAAGGATTCAAATACACTTTTTGTCTTGATAGCCCTTCAATCTTATTTGATTACTCTCAAAAGGCCAGTCTTGAAAGGATGGGTTACGTTCCTACACTCAAACACAGTATCTTCAGATTATATACTTCTTCCCAATGACACTCTAAGGATTTCCCAACTGGACTCACCTAATTACTGGGGTAAACAGACTGTGAAGGCGACAGTACAGTCGTACACCCTGTTAAAGAGAAAGAGGTGGTGAGTTAACATGTTCCCATCACACAGTATCTAAGAAGCATGGACACAGTAAGGATGCCTGCATATTGTAAACACACTTCATTTACATAGAAAAAGAGTCTGTTCAAATTTCTATGTATTTTCATGTGCCAAAACTTAGTGTTTCCAAATAATAACATTGATGAATAAATTATGAGAAAGAAAACATTTCCAGCCTAATCTAAGCTTCACTGAGACACAAGCAAAAAGGATGAGTATCAAGGTAGCACTAAAAAATTCTGAAGGTTTGAAATGATTTCAAAGGAAAGTACACAAAAACAATAATGTTTCCTTGCATTAGGGTTGTCCCAGACACTGGTTGTTATTCTACACACAACTGGGTAATCAAAGCAAAAAAATACTGTATTTCATTACATGCATCAATACTTTACTTATCAACTGAAATTACAGCTAATCAATTTAAAAAATGCAAAAAGATTCAAAGATTAGAAATGTTTTCAATTAAAAACAAAAAAATTAAACATTTAGAGTAGTTTAAGAAACTATCATCAGAAAATCGCATTAAAAAAAGAAAACACATTAGTATTACTTAGCAAACTATCAAAAACTAATTACGTTTACTACATGCAAGAAGAACAACGTATAACAATCAAAAGTTGTGTCAAATTAGATTCCATTGTACTTTGTTCTGCTTGGTATTGGAGATTGCCCTAGATGCATCTTACATTAACAAGTGCCAGGACAGAAGTGAATGACACTAATGTAAAACTCTAATGCAGACATTTTCTAACTCAAAATCATGGAAATTTTGAATATCAATGAGTTTAAAGGCAACTTTGATCAAAATTTTCATTATGCTCAGTAGCACTGCCGAGGTGTGTTTAAACGCCTAAATTACTACAGAATTACTGCCTTGTTAAGACACTAATAAAAGACACTCAGATTTAAGAGAAATTTAAAACCAGTTTCCTATGTAAAGCTTCATATGTATGAAAATGGACTGAAAAATACAACACACTGAAACACCAGCTTCAGAATCACCCAGAAACCTAGGCAATGCATCCTGCAGAAGAAACCATTGAATAATAACTATAACTAAATAAGAGGAAACTTTAATTTTGTACTTAAAATGTGTAACAACGACCTAAAATCTCACAAATTGAAAACCGAATTTGATTTACATAAATACAAACAGTGGTAACTGTGAGGGGATGTTGTTTATCCCAGCATAGTATTTTACATTCTTTTTCAAGCAGAGCCTCAATTTTTGATGTGTTCTTCCTAATAACAGCAACTATTTTATTCTGTACCTTAGAGATCACATCCTGCATCTCATTTCTGGGGTAGTATGTTCCATCATCATATCGGAATCTATATAGCATGTGCTCAGGTTTGAATTGGTGCTTATCTGTAACTAAAATTAAAAAAAAAGTATTTTTAGATGACATTCTGAAGAAATCAACAAGATAGAAGAACGTCAGCATCATTTCTTCTAATAACAGCCCATTACACAGCAATAGGTAGATTTCAGACAGGAAAGATGAGAAAGCCCAATTAGAACATCTGCTCTAAGTTCCTTAATATCACTGGTGACAATATTTCTTAGAACACTTAAGCAGTACAGAAGAAACCAAACAATTTCAAGACACAGCATAAAGAATAAGAAAGACAAACAGGCAGGGAACAGCATGAAATATTAGGCACTTAAATCTTTCTAGTCTTCAGGGCTTATGCAAAGATTATCAACCAAATAACCACATAAGAGTTCTTTTGCAACTATTCATATTATTCTTACACATTATTTTCTGTCCTCATTCTTGCTGAGGCCCATCTCAGATGATTTACCAAAGATATGAACCTTTCACAACACATTTGACCAGTCTTTCACTGTGGGAAAAAGGGAGAGGCAATGTCTTCCTCTATACATAGCCAGCCAGCGGTCATGAGTGCAAGAGACTGGCAATCATTACAAAGATGTTGATAATCTATTTCCCCAAAAGACCCGTGAAAAAGGATCATAACAGGTGGAGTGCCAGAGTTTCACAAGATTCCAGCACTAAACCTCACTATTTCAAGGGTTTTGACAAAACAGTCACATCATAGGATACAAAGCTCCTCCCGGAAACAGTACTACTGCAAGTCTTTCTGAAAAACAGCTGATCCCTTTGATGACTGAGGACAGCATTAGGCACTAGCACCATTCTAGGATAGCTATTTTATTAATTACAGTCTTGCTTGCAGTTGTAAGCTTTAATTTTGAAACTAAATTTACGTGTCATCAACTGATAAAGAAGGGGACTGTAATGTCTTCATTAAATGGAGTAACATACCTGACAGCATTAGGCAATTCTGTGCATGCCATCCTGTACCAAGTGATTAAGCCATCACACATAATTCTCTCCCAAAAACTTACTTGGGCATCATAAATTTTGTACAGTAAGGTGCCTTCTGTCTGTGTCATTTTTCACGCCCCTTCAAGCTCTTCACTATCTCTACACATCATCTGATACACAGACATAAAAACTGAATTTAATATATGAAGTGGTTTCACCAGTGTCATGTGCAAGAGTAAAATAACTCCTCTACTTACATTTGGTATATCTGCTGATAGTAAAGCCCAGGACACTATCATAATTGCCTTGAACTGATGGTTCATGCTAAGACAATTATCTGAAATAATTCCTAAGCTCTTTTACGTATCATTGCTTCTAAATACATCAGATATATACTACAAAATTTTCATATATAATGCCTAATGTAAGTACCTAAATGAATTTTAATGGATTGCGACAATTTAACCCAGGAAAAAAGGTATCTTCTTGTTCTGTAATTAAAAAAAAAATTCCTACAGTTGAAGAAAAAAATATACTTCACTAAATTAACATAAATTAAGAGTTTTTATAAACAGTAACTACTGAAAATAGAAAAACCACCACCAGGACAGTTTTGCCTAAGGTCAAATTTTTCGTCACTGTTACAGGGATGCACTGGGAGGAAACCAGGATGACAAAGCACTTTTCGTTTCTTGCATGGCCATGATGAACAGAGCAGGCTATGCCCTCTGAGGAACACAAGTACCACTCTATCTTTGCAATCCTGACTTACCACAGTGCACCAGAAACTAAGGGAGTAGCTCTACAGAGCTGGCACATCCTGAGTTTCAAACACATAAAGCTGATGAAAAGCTCTACTACCATTAAAATAAGAAAGCCCAAGTTGGTTTGCATCTCACTTCCAACATTGCACCTACATTTATGCTGGGATACATATTTATATGGCACAGACTAAGAAAAGGGAACAGATTCAGGTTTAAAACTCATCTTTCCTATTACTTTCATGCCAGCATAGTTTTACATCAGATCAGTACATCAGTCCAAGAAACTGTACAGCCACATAAATACCCATTAATTTTAAGACTATATGATCTTGAATTTTTGTAAATACAAAGCTCCTTACTACCCTGAGACAAATCTTCCATCTCTAATCATCAGCAGCAAGTGACTGAACAAAGTATCTCAGTACATTTCAGATATGAGAGAATTCCACCAGGTGGATTTACAATACCAACATACAACCAGATTTTTCTCCTCCTGCAAAAGTGGAGGGGGGGGGGGAAAAAAAGAAAAACCATAACTTTTCTACTTGCAAGAGTTCACACACCAGGAAGTAAAACAATGCCCATCATAACATGGTTCTGTCATTGCTAGAATGAACTCCAGCACAGTGACAATAATGGTCAGCCTAGTGAATATGCAAACTCTAACAAAGGTCTCTACTATATTTGCAATGTAAATAACAGCCAAACTTTCTTTCTCCCTTGCTCCCTTCATGAAAACAGATGGTTCATTCAACTTTATTTTAAGAATGCTATTTTCAGAGAACCACAGCTGGATCCACTATTGAAAGTAGCATGTCTGGCTCACATTTCTATGCTCTAATATAATTACCCTTTTATCTCATGAAATTACACAATATTCATTTAACTCTGTATTGAGAAAGTCTATGAATGCATTTAGGATATAAATTACGAGATCAGGAGAAGAATCTGGCAACAGAATGATTCCATTGAAAACAATTCTCTGTGTGTTGTAAACATAATAGCGTCTGACATTTGAATGATGGTGGAGGAAAATCATGTAGACTGACATTAAAGAATTAAAGGCTACAGGACTACTGATGAATAACCTTAATGTTTTTCCTTCTACTCTGCATGTGTTTAAAACACACACACCTAAGTGGCACTATGTTTCTTCCACTTTCTTTCCAGTCAAGGACACTAAAAATATCATTGCAAAGAACATAATTAAGCAATAAATTCAATGCTGGATGGAGTATAGAAGTATTAAAGTGTTTGTTATCAATGAATTCAGCTAAATTTCGAACCTGGATCTATGATGGAATAGTAGCTAACTTGACAGCTGTTTCACCACTTGTTTTTTAAGTGACTGTACTTATGGTATGCCAAGTATGCCTTTAAAACCGGAGTTTTCTCCAGTTCACTTATATGGTCCTGTTCTTATATCTTATGATAAAGACAGAGATGAGGACCTGCTCTGGTAAGAGAAAAATGCTGTCAATCCAAATTACCTGCAGAAATCGAACATTCTTATTGGCTCAAAAATTGAGCTTTTTGAGTGATACTTCTCTCCACAATGAGCTAAATGCAGAAAGTTGACTTAAAGTTTCAGCATAAAAAATTCAATTTTAGTAACTATGCAATGTTGTGAAAAGAAAGCCTTAAAATTCAAAAGATTAAACTGTTGGGTTCTAGGCTGGATTCCATCAGCTTGAGTTGTAATACCTAACAGATGAGCAGGCACATTATCAACAGCCAACTATGACTCGCTCTCTCATACAGTTCTTAGTTGAACATGTATCCCTAAAACACACGGCCTTAGCAAAGGTTAACATCCTTAAAAGCAGAGTACCAGTCTGTGTTCCCGAGAACTTATTTTTGTTTACAGGAGAACAGCAATGTTTCTCTAGGTCCCTGTTTCCAATGTTGTGACCCAAACAGCATAGATGTAATGTGATTAACTCAATGGAGCCTTTCCCAGTAAAACTGCTATGCGTGGACAATGGGCTCATGAGGTCCCTGGAAGGATATAATGCAGATAACAACAAGCTGTCTTGCATTAACGAGACCATCTTTTTGTCAGACAAAATTAAGTCCGCTCCGATTACAACAATTATCTTGAAAATAAGTGAACAAAAACTGGCTATATTTACCATGATGGATAATGCCATTCTCTAATAAAGCTTGGCCAAGATGAACACCTTCTTCAGATTTGTGTATCTCTCCAATTTCCAACAGCCAGGACACAAATTCACTGAAATAAAAACAGACAGAGAAAACAAACTTTACGTGTCATACCACCAGATCTACTGCATTTCCATCTTCATTACTAGTGCTTCTAACTAGTCTAGTGAATTATTCTTAAGCCTAATGATCTCGAAATTATCATACCACCTTTATTTTGATGTAAACACACATGGTTTCTCATGAGATGTCTTCTCTTTTCTGCTCAGAAGTTTTTCATGTATAAACTTTACCTGGCACATAGTGAACACTTTCCACATTTTCTGGGATTTCCTAACCTAGTATAGCCACATTTGACCAGAGAGACCAATATAAGGCAATTCCAGGCACACCCACTGCACCTGGCAAGGACAGATACTCCACGATGGCACGACATAACCACAGTATGACAGAACAGCAGGCTTGTTAATTTCAAGTTGTGTCAGGTGTGACATCCTGAGCATATATCCAAAGTATATACTTCACGTGCAGGAAATGCCTGTCCTGTATCACAATAAAGCTGATGCAGTTTCAGAGACATCAAATTGATAGCATATGTGTATGCTACAAATCAAAAGAACAGTGTAATGAGGTAGTGCAACCTTCACATTCATGGATTTTAACTAGTGACCCAGGGACAAGCAGAAATGTTCTTCAAAAGGGTCCACTCCAAACATAGCAGAGAAAAGCTGCAATTTGATGGCAGGTTTAAATGGCTCCTCACCCTGAGTGTATTCTTTACCTCCTTCTGACAACTTCACCGAGCAAACATGATCCAAGCATAACTCAATCATTAATCTTAATCCTGGTTTCGATTATGCCACTTTTGACTGCACATAAGAATGTCCCAAGTTTCATTTCCACTTTTGAACTCAGTGGTATCTTCCTCACAACTTGTTTGTGTAGAACTCACTGTACTTTATAAAAATGCTTTTCATACTTAACCATCAAATGAAATCAGTGATAACCTCTCCGTCCCCCAAATGTTTTTTGAGGGTTTTTTTATATACACATTTTTAGGGTATTCATTTCTTTCTCTTTCATTTAGTCTTAAGACAAAAGTATAATATGGCATTATAAAGATCCTTCTGATAATACAGGTAAATTTTTAAACACATAAACCTTATTTAACAACTCTGTTTCTGACATTCAAGCAAGAGGATAGGAGCAGTTTTAGAGACAGGGATTTTTTTTAAGTGGAAGAAATAATAAATAAATTTTACACTCCAAACTAGTCATTACAGAGACAAAACACATTAAACAAGTTGGGAATCATTTCTTTAAAGAAACTAATTCGCTTGGCACACTTCCATATTTTCATCATGCCTTTGCAGCCTTGTCTCTTTAATAGAACTACTCTGCAATACAAGTATAAATTCATAAATTTCTGGCAGAGCAATTTACATTTTGGCTAAACTTTGTGGAGCAGAGAGGCCTAACAGACATTACAAATGAAGTGTGGTTTCCGCAGAATCCCAAAGAAGACTTAAAATGTGGGTTTATACGGTAAAAATTCATGCTATCAAATGCATATAATACCTTCCAAGGAAGCATTTGGGGAAAGTGGTTAATTTCCTCTTCCTGTCTTTGATGAGATTCCCTTGTTTGCACATCATTTTGTACAGTCTTTCTCCTTGCTCAGAGATCATCGCCCAAGTGTCCTGTTCCATGCCTAATTTTAAACCTGCCAAAAATGCATTAAAATTTTATGAAGTGATATTGCCATTATATTTCAGTATCTTCCCCAAAATGAAGAGGCAATACCAAAATTTTACATACAAAAAAAAGTAAAGAAACTGTTTGCCATTATTTTTCCAACTATCAAGTTAAACCATGAACATCTGAGCCTCATAAAGCATAACAAAAAGATATTTAAGTTCCTCATAGTGCAGTTAAACTGTTAGTCATTCAACATCACCACTGATAATTTAGTAATAAATACTAATGCTGTGATTTTCAGATTGCAGTGTATGAACATTTGCAAGGGCGTAGTCATGTCTTCGTAAGTTTAAAATAAAAGAGCCTTGATCTTGCTCTTAACGTGACAATAAAAATGTCTTCAGTTAAAGGAATATTTTTCAAATTTCCAATTACTAGTGGCTGAAAATAACATATGTTATTTTCACATAAGATTAATCATCCTTTTTCCACAAAAGCATATACATGACTTGATTTTTATTTGCTTCAGAATTTTTCCAACAATGAAAAGCTATCAAGGGTTTAATTTCAATATTTCTTACTGGTTTATTTTTTTGCTGTTTATCTTCTTTAAAAAATCATGTTTTCTGAGTATCAGATTATCAAACCAGTTTTTGTTGAATTATGCCCATTTTGTTGAATATGACCATTCACAGAAGCTTGTGTTCAAGAAATAACACAGATTTTCATATCCCATATGCTTTCTCAATAAACAGTTATTAATTCTGGACAGAACCACACATTTCTTCAATGTCTTGTGTACATGTTCTCAGTTCCTGTTCAGATTTTCATTAATTTTAAAATATAACTGCACATATAACTGTACAGCTGACAAGTAGTGTCCCGCAGTGCTCTGTCTTGGGGCTGTTGCTCTTCAGTATCTTCATCAATGACACACACAGTGGGATCAAGTGCACCCTCAGCAAGTTTGCAGATGACACCAAGATGAATGCTGCAGTTGACACAGCAGAAGGATGGGATCTCATCCACAGGAACCTGGACAAACTTGAGAAGTGGGCTGTGGGAACTTCATGAAGTTCAACAAGACCCAGGGTGTAGCACCTTGCACTTGGACAAGGCAATCCCAGGCATGAGTAGAAACTGGGAGAACTCACTGCGAGCAGCTCCACAGAGGAGGACATGGGGGTTCTCATGGATGAAAAGCTGAATACGAGCTGGCAGCATCCTGAGCTGCATCAAAGAGGAGCAGCCAGCAAGGCAGGTGATTCTGTCCCTCTTTCAAGAGACCCCACCTGGCCTATTGCATCCAGCTCTGGGTCCTCAATACAAGAAGGATGTGGACCTGTTAGCACAGGTACAGAGCAGCACCACAAAAAATTGTCAGAGGGATGGGGCACCTCCCCTATTCAGACAGACTAAGAGAGCTTCTGCTGTTCAGCCTGGAGAAGAGAAGGCTTCAGGAAGACCTTTTTGTGGCCTTCTAGTCCTTAAGGTGGGCTTGTGAAAAAGAAGGAGAGCAACTTTTTGCACAGGCAGATAGTGATAGGACATGGGGGAATGGTTTTAAACAATAAGATTAGATGTTAGGAAGAAATTCTTTACTCAGAGGATGGTAAAGCACTAGCACAGGTTGCCCAGAGAAGCTGTGGATGCCCCATCCCTGGAAGTGTTCAAGGCCAGGTGGGATGGGGCCTTGAACAACCTGATCTAGTGAAAGGTGAACTGGAACTACTTGATCCTTAAGGTCCCCTTCAACCCAAGCCATCCTATGATACTCCATCTGAGTGACAGTCTGCTACTTCTTTAATTCTGAAAATATAGCCCAAAAAAATGTGTTTGCCATAAGAAATAGTTAACAGTGGTACTGGACACAGAATCAGAAGTGTCTCTCATTATCCATGAACCAGATAGCGGTGATGTCACACAAACAAATAAAACCTGATGCACTCCCGGGAAAAGAAAACTTAACTAATACACTACTTCTGGAGCTTATAGGATGTTGATGATTTCATTTGTACTGACTGAATCAGGCCATCACAGGATCATCAGTCTTAAAGATGATCACCTTTTAAATAAATTTCTAACTTGCTGCATGCCTCAGGTGTTTACAGGAAAGCTGCCAAATTGACAGAAAGACTTCTGCAAAACTTTCCAATTAAGCTTGATTTCTCCTAGCTAAAAAAATCCAATCTATGAAGTGGTCCTGGTTCATAATTCAATTACAAAAGCTGAAAACTCGTTTTTGACCTCCTTCTGCTACATGGATTCCAAATAAAACTACAGGTTTTCTTTCTTTCTCTAAGTCCATTGACTCTGAGTCTTCCAATGCATTTTGGTTTTGAAGATTGTGTTGCAGCTTGAATTTTCTGTGTGCCCCAAATCCCCTCCTCTTTTTTTCGTCGTTGTCTCGTTGGTGGCAAACCCACTGAGAACATCCAGAGCCGAAAATTTCCACAAATCATAGGATGCTAAAATCCTAAGACATGTCTTAGCTTTTGGATGGCTACCTCAGACCTCAAGCTTGCCAAGGTTTAGCTCAAACTCATTTCTACTACCAGCTGCTCAATTTATTAGCATGAAACAGTAAAAATCATCAACATAAAGTACTCCTACTTATTCTTTGTATTTCTTACCTGAGCTACCAAGGGCCTAAGAGAGCCAAGAAACTTAACATTGAAGTGTGATTTACTGAAAAGTTTTCAGTCAGTTCCAGACAAGGTCCTATACAGAAGCAGACAAACCTGGGTTTTGTTGTATTTGACACCTCTTTGTATTTGATACCTCTACCACATTGCTTTCTCATTTGTTATTTTTAAAATATTGAGGTTTTAGAACTCTAAATCATCATTTTAGCTTTTCTGCTAATAATTCCTGATGACACTATTAAATAGCCAGTGCTCAGACACCCTATTTGAAAGTCTGGTCCTACCACAGATGTTCTACAAGCATCCAATACTCAACTTTAAAAGACCAAAGAAAATATTGGTGTCCGTTCGCAACAGAGGCACAAAACAACTGCAACTGGTAATGGAACATCTACACAAATCAGGAAAAGACTCACAGATATAAATACAAGGTCATATTTTCCTTCAATATCAAGGCTCCAAATAACATTACTAATAAGGATATTTTAGCTTGCAAATTAAATTAGCTCCAGAAAATGATGATGTGTGATCTTTCCTTGCTCCTACTTTGTGCTGGGTTCACCTTGAACACGTGACATTATTTGTGGTCACATGTGAGATCACAATTATATTTCATCCAAGTATTCCTCCACCTTAATTCAGTTACTCAAAAAGACAGTGGTTTGCCAATGGTGATTCCTTACTGTCTTGGATAGGGGAGAATACATCAAAGATGGGGCTGTGAGTATATTCTGTGCTGTTTCACTTCAGATCATCCATATTAAAATCCAACAATGAAAACTTGCTCATTTCAGTGATTCAGATGGTCAGTCACAAAGGAATCCATGCATAAAAATCACACAAGGCATTTAAGATAGACTTTCAGATACCACAAACCATAATATTACACAGGCCTCAATTATTTACAACAATTTATTACTGGTTGAGGATAAACTATAAAAATCACAGGTTAAATTATCTCCCCATTTCCAAAACAGCATTCACTACCAGCATACACGATATTATGTCCTTCCTAGTGCAAGTTTGATCTTTTTCCCAAGCTGGTATTCATAAATCTTCAGCTGAACCTGACACCTCAAGTTTGCCTACCAGCTGGTTTTCTTTATATCTCAACATAAAATTACAGCATGGCTTTCTGGCAAAGCAACACAAGGAAGTTTATTAACCTACCTTTTCTTCTCTCTCGCTCTTTCAAAATAGCTTCCAGCCATTCTTGCTTCTCTTCAGGGGTTTTTGCCATGCATACAAACCATTTATTCTTTGCCGTGTTGTGGATCTTCCAGCCATTAATAACGGTGTGGCCACTGCTGTGGTAATCAGCTGAGAACACAAAAAATAGCTTAAAGAGCAACAGTTCTTAAAAAAAGCGCTAGTTGTTACAATCACTAAAAACTCTTATCATTACACGTAAAGCCAGGAAATACAGAAGAATAAAAACTAATTTGAAGTTATCTAAGCCACTTGTGAACTATATTAGAACTTAATAAACTGTAGTTTTCACTTTTAGTAAACAATGTCCTTTGTAAAATGTAACAGAGAATTGCATAGCATATGGAAGAAGGTATAAACTCAACACTAAAACAAGCAGAGTCCTATTAAAAGAACAGACAACAGTACTTGGAGTAATTTTATTTGTGTTAAACCGTAACAAATAATTCCTTAAACAAGCAGCATTGTGTTTTTTCCCCTTAAGTTGTTCAGAGCTGCTGTGCTGATTGAATGATTTACTATTAAGTTTAAAAAAGAACTAAATATACAGGGGGGGAAAATACAATTTTAATTCAACAAGTAATCAAATCACATGTATTTGATGTATCTCTACTGGTTACCCAAATAAACAAATATTTGCACCTACTAGTTTCAACAAACTTAAATATAAGATGTTCTTTGATTTAAAAAAAACATTAACTAAACGCATAATTTTTGAAATATGTTACTAACAGCACTATGTTCAGTGTGCACATTATAGGAGAGGTAACAGTTGCGGATGTTCTTAGGTGTCTTGAACTTCTGACTCTTAATAAGTAAAAATAGCTATGCTATAAAACTCAAACCTTTAGTACTTACTATTTATTACTTCTATAACATTCTATTTTCATATGCTAGCCCATAAATCTTACTTAGAAATTCCAAAACTAATACCCCTAACTATCTTTCACTAAGATTATCCACATTTCCTGGGGGAAAACTTGGGAGACATAAATGCCTTATGTTAACAAATATTTTTTTCACATAAAATACAGATTAAAAAACTGGAGCTAGCAACTACCATACAAAGTGTTTAGAAAAAGCAGAAGTCAATGTTTTCTCAACACAATCTTTCATTAAGAGGCAAGAAAGTCCTAGGGCCAGTCCTGAACTACTATAATAACTACAAAGCTTTTTGTTTTGTAAATACTTTTTCATAATTCAGCCCTATTTTGTATAATGAGATGGGATTTTCTGAAACTTAAACCCTTGCTGAAATGCTTGCAAAGATTTATCATAAATCTCAGCAGACATGCTAGTATCCGTTCAATAACTTTGCATTTTAATTAGATGGAAAGCAGCCAAGCTTTGTGTATTGGGGTGGGAAATGTCAGGAACTACTAGAAAACCATGAGACTGATGGCTAATTTCTAAACCAACAAAACTTCCTAGTACTCAAAGCATGTAACAAAGTGCAAGCAAGTCTATGACAGGAAAAAAAATGAAGTATGGTATTTTTATAACATCACGTTTATCATGTTTTTATTTGCAAACCTATGCATAATATCCTCTGTTCCATTAAAAACATCGTTTCTTGAGAACTAGCCATCATAGTATTCAAGCATTTTCAGAAAATCGGAGTCAAAAGAACAAGAAATAAGCCTCAGACAGAAGCTCCCTCTGGCAGGAGCACTACTGGAGGAAGGAAAGTTAAGGTCCCTAGGCTTATTAATTTAGAGGTGAATACATGTACAACTACAGGTTCATAGTCTTTGTTGCTGTATGTCTATCATCACAAGACATGATGTAGGAAAATACTATGATCTCTGATACACTGAAGCGTAGCAGTTAAAATTGTGGCCACTAAAAAAAAAAAACAAAAAAAAACAAAAAATGATGGCTCAAACTCACAAATGGATTTAGATCCTCCCATTTCACTTTGGACACAAATTTGGTATAAATTTAGTAGTTTAATTCAGAAAAAAATTGGCTCATCCAGACCCTTGAATATCTTAAGAGAGAGGTGTCTTTTTAAACACACGGCTTCCTTGGCCTCTGAAGGGCGTTTGACCACATTTATCTCGTGCCACTACAAACTCACTGAATTTTGTGAAAAGCTTAATCACCAAACTAGGTACTGTGACTGCCTAATATATAGAGATGGCAATGAGCTCAGGTGGAGGAGAGTGTGCAGCTGTCACCCAGTGTTGCAGTAGTAACCCACTGCTCTGATGGCCAGTTTGACTTCAGCCTCTACTTTTAAGTGCAACACCCCTGCTTTCTCTTTTGCTCTTCAGTCTCCCCATGACTACAATCCTCCAAGGCTCCCATGAGTAATTTGTTCTCCCCAGTACACCCATGCCTGTAGTCAAGAGCACTTGAGCATTACACCAACATCCCATATAAACTCCTACCTTCTTTGGACTGGCTATTGGACAAACGCTGGTCAAGAGCTGCAGACGTGCTGGCTGGCCAGCCAGGAGGTGTGCGCATTCTGACTGGCCAGCGGCACAGCACACGTGTGCACTCTTCACATCCAGGCAATCACAGCTGCCAGGCAGGCTAAACAAATAATTTGCAAACCTGACATAATGGCTACAGAAGGAAGAAGAACATGAGGCTTCAATTGCTCCACACGAAGTCTGAATAAGCATGATGAACAAATCATTAAGCCTACAACTTGCCAAGAAAACGTGATGAAAGATGATGTCATCTTTTAACATTACTTGGTAACGTGCTAAAGCTTGTAATTTGAAATGTAACATATAATTCAAAATTCAAGGCTCAAACATTTGAATGATGCATAAGAAGCAGTTCGTTACAGCCATTTACAACAGAATTTTCATTTACCCTTAAAAAATAAACAGAAATCTCTGTATTGAAGTACTTCTAAGTTTTTCAGACTTGAGGTTCTTAGGAGCATTAATGCTCAAAAACACTAGGAAAGTAGTTGCTGCACAATATCATCTGCTGTTCTTCTGCGTACACTTTTTGATGCAGTTTCTAGTTACCACTATGATGATGTATTTTTTCTGTATCATGCCTCATTTCAAGACAACAGGGGACAGAACTATTATAGTAATAAGCAAACATAAATCTGGTATTTCCTGAGTCTCAAGTGCTTTCTTCATAAACTAAATAACATCCATATAATGGCTGGTGAATGCCTTTAGAAAGAAATTTTTCTTTCAAAACTGAATTTTAAAAACTGCTAGAGAAAAAAGAATACCATTACCATATATCCATCTAATACTTGCAAGAGGCTGTGTAGCTATAATGTTTTACGATCACAAATAGTCTACTCTGATAAGTAATATGTATTCCACTTTAATCAGTGCAATTAAGAAAAAGCAGAGTGCTTCATGGTGCTGAAACAAAAAAAGAAAGCTTACACCAACTGCACTGCTCAGCCAAGGCCTAATTTCATCAAAGAAAAATTGCTTTTCAGAAAAAGCTTTGTTAATTTCTGTAGGCATGTTATTAGCATGATAATAAACCACAGTGGGAATCTGTTTTCGTATTTCTATGCTTCTACTTACAAACAACAACACCACATTCCTACAACTATCAATGCTGAGAGCAAACGCTCTCAGTTTGCCCTGTTTCCTGGAGCCCTAGTGTATATATAACCCTTTATATAAAGTGAGCAGAGGATCCCAAAATCTACAGTAAAGAACTGTGGAATATCATCCAGATTCAATAGTCTTTAATGTCTGTAAAGAGACCCATATAGAGTATGTGAGAAAGTGTCCTGCAGATACAAAAATACAAGCACTCTGCACTCAGAGTTTCCACTCTAAATTAAGAGTTGTAGAAAGAGATAGGTAATAGATGACTAGGAAGAATAAAATAATACAATACCAAAAAAGGAACATGCAAAGATAATGTGAATGAGGCTCAGACAATCATATTGCTACACTTGGGAATGCGATGAGACAAAAAGAAAGCAGCAGAATAGTACTGCATTACAGTTCAAATGCAGATGACTACAGGGAATGAGAAACAAGACATCTCGGTGCAACAAATGAGAACAGTAAAGAAAGCACAACAGAGGAAGGTTAAAGAAGGGCATCATGATCTGAGTGAAAGAAAAAAATATCAGTGTGAAGAGAAGGAATAAGCAAGTACCAGAAGGAAGGAGAACAGTGGGGGGGTTATACAAAAAGGAGGAGGTGGTGACAAGAAAAGGGCAGAAAGATGCCAAAGTGTCACCTTTCAGGGAAATAACACAAACACTTCCATAGTTCAAAGAGAATGACAGAAAGAAGGGATGAAGTATCAGTAATTACAAGTAAAAAAATATTGTAGGATATTGGGCAAACTGAAACAAAGAAAGCCTAAAACGCGGTGAAAAGGAAAAAACAGAAGGTAAGAATAATCACAGAATCATACAATGGTTTGGGTTGGAAGGGATCTTAAAGACCATCTAGTCCAATCCCCCTGCAATGAGCAGGGACATCTTCAGCTAGATCAGATTGTTCAGAGCCCCGTCCACCCTGACCTTGAATGTTTCCGGGGACTGGGCATCCATCAACTCCAATAAGCTAGAAATCAAAATAACCAAGCCATTAATTGATCTCTTAGAAGTGTGGAAAGGAGTAAGGATTTTGGAAATAATGTATATATATAAAAGTGGCAAGATTTGATATGGCTCAGGAGCACAAGTGGGAAGGAAGCATGACGGCCATCAGGACTGTGTGCAAGGCTATAGGAAATGGGGACAGTAGCAAAATATCCTGTGGCTGGCAGAAATTAGAGTACCGGTGTCTGCAGTTGTCCTAGTTCAGCAGGTGGGACCAGTTATCACTGTGTGGGGGTGATCAAAGCTATGTATTCTACCCCCTCTATTCATTTCCCAAAAACAATGGACCATTTGCAGCAGCCGCCCAGGGAGTCGTTAGCACCTTCACACCCAGCCTGAGGGGGCGTGGTTGCTAATGGGCCATCAGCAGTTCAACAATGCCCCATGACTCACAGAGTGTGTGAGTCCCCAGCCTAAGGGAGGGACTGGGTGCTCCCTGAAGGTACATAAGCAGATGTAAGAAGACCTCGGGGGCTACGCTCATCAGATCCAGAGGAGCAGCAGGACCTCGACAGGAGGAAGCCACCGTTCTCGACCAGACTGTGACCATCACTCCCGACCAGACCACAGACATCATCTGCACCAACAGGTTCTCCACTTCCTTTTGCTTTAGACTCAAGGGAACCACGCGGGTCTCAGCACAAGGGCTAACAAACCCCTTTGGGCTTGTGCCCCGGGACACTGGGTTATACTGCTGGGTTTTGGTGAGTTGAAAGCAGTTTTTTTCTTTGTGTCAGTGTATTTAGTGTTATACCTTTCATTAAATTGTAACTCTGACTTATAATCTCTCTCGTGGCGGGTCCATTTCTCCTGCCAGTTTACCCTTAAACCAGCACAGCAGTATAGAGGAAGACTATCTGTGCGTAGCCAAATTATACTTGAAGATTCACTGAGGAAGAAAACAAATGGGCAGGATGGAAAACGGACAGTGTGAAAGAGATCAAGGGCTGGATAGCTAGAACAAGTAAATGAAGAGAGGTAGGACAGATTTGAGAAATACAGGATAGTCATAGAAAGAAGATCAAATAAATATTTTCTAAAGTTGACACTAAAAGTGCGGCAATATGTCAGTGGGAATCAGCAAAGAATAGTTACAGAACTCTTGGAATATTCATCAAGAAGAAGATGGTGGGTATGACCCTCTGGGGCCACAGTAACATCCAGAGTTAAAAGCAAAGAGATGTGTCTTAGAAAGTGACATAATGCAAACAAGGAAATTGCCTTTTATTTCTAAAGCATATATAAGGAAGATGAAAGAAAATAAATGAAAGGGAGTCAGTAACACATGACATGAAAGACTGAAACAATCAACTCTCTTTTTTCATAAACAAAGCACTAAGATTTTATACAAATAAAGCTAAAAACTGGGTAGGAATATAGGCCAGAAAAGGGGAACAGCAGAACAGAGATTACTGAATAAATTATATTCAAATCAATGAGGTTTGAAAAAATTTACTACAAAGTACCCATGGATAGCTCAAAATCACTAACTAAATCAGTGGGCCTGGTGAAGGACATAGCCCAAAACAGATGTCAGGGAGTTCTTACAAAAAATGTCTGGTAAGCAAAGACAACAAATCAAGTGTGACACCATAGTGCTCCACCTTATGTTCAGCATTTTCCACTATTTTTACCAAGACCTTAAATGCTTCAGTAATAACATTGTTCATGGAACAAGAAGCATTGCAAAAGCTTTGGGGAACAAGATGCAAACCCTGAAAGCATAACAAATAGCAGAAGTGGTAAGATAAAACTCAGTACAGAAAAGAAAGAAATTAATAGGACCTATTCTCAGACATTAACACAGTAAAAATATAATGGGACAGGCACCACTACAGGACAGAAGGCTCTGCTGTGGTATTCTGGAACGCAAAGCAGAAAATTGAAAAATAATGCTCTAAGAAAAGCCAAACAATCCTGGGATTAGACATAGACATCCCATACTGCAGCACTAAAGTAATTACTCTGTCCGACTTGGCACCAATAAAGTTTCAGGTCTAGACACTTCATTTATAAATTGTGAGTACTTTTTAATGTAATTTCTTTATAAAATTGAGGGTTAATGACAAAAGATGGAAGCAAACTGAATAAAAAAAACCAAACTTCTCAAGGACAAAGGAAAAAAATAACCCAAACACCACACACGAAAGACTTTAGAGATGGAAGAGAGATACAACAGTTTTCCAATAAACTAATTAGTTGCAATAAGAACAACAGTTAATTTGTTCTCCAAGTCAGTCCTACTGTCTACCCAGTAGAATGAGTGAACTATTTTGAAAAAGAAACAACTCAAAATCAGAAAAAAAATCTTAATTGTAAAGAAATATTCAATTACTATGAAGCTTACTCATGTTGTACAATCATTATTGTTAATGCTCAATTTTACAATGAAAGTACATTAAGAAATGCTTTGAATCCATAGTAGAGGTAGGAAAAACCTAACACTATTTTAAAACATCAGGGGAAGTAATATATAATTTCCAAAAATTTCCTCCAGGCTTACATATCTGCAGTGCCACTGCAAGTTTCACATATTTTAATTTTTTCAGTTTTACATTAGAAAGCCCAAACTGTTTCAGGTTTTATTTATTACTTGCAAAGAAAATCAATAATTGTTAAGCTCAAAGGCTCAACTCAAGTTTCTAAAACAAAAATTGACATGCATAGGAATACTTCAGTTTTTCACTCTATTAATGTATGTCTGAAAATTTCAAGCAATCATATGGACCATATCACTAAAGATATTTTTTAAAAGCCTTCTTATGCTACAATTTCAGCATTTATGGTGTTTTAGGTTCCATTCCAACAGAGGTAAGTTTTCCATTTGCTTTTATAAATATACCACATACCTAGGGATAAGTTCTTAAAGAGTGCGGGAATGCTGTAAAGTGAAGTTAAACAGGCAATTTCAGCTGAGCAGTATATGTCACCTTATTTTATTACTCTGTTGATGTTCACATAAAATAGTCATCTATGATCAACCAGCTAACGGATGACATGGCTGTCATGCATTCAACAGAAGCAGAATTTTAACAGGAATAGATAATGCTTTTAAAGTGGAATCTTGATCTTTTTTCCTAAATACAAGGAGCACCCTGCACTCCCATGGAAATCATCAAGCTGCATTTGATTTCACCACCTCCAAAGACTGCTCTGTAAATGAGCAACACAAATATACTCACCTGTTCCATCATCTACATTCTCTACTTCCATCACTTCTGTGTTTATTCTGCCCCGAAACAGGTAACGGTGGCCATCTGTAGATGCTTTGCTGTTCTTTAATCGCCTGGCAAAAGAAGGAGCACATGCGAGCATGTCATCCACACCTTCTATGTTTCTGCACTGCTACCTGAACATGTAGCATTTAAAGGCCTCTGTAAGAATCACAATGCATCTATACATGTGCAATTGAGCTGTGGAAACCATTGCTGGACAGGGCACTGCTGATGGCAATGCAAAGATGCTACTGCTGCTAAGAGCAAGCTGCCAAATGCTGGCTGAATGAGAGTTCATCAGGAAAGTCTCACTCTGTAAAAGCTCTGTTCCAACACTTTGGTTTCTATATGCCACTGTCTGCTATCAAAGACAAAATACTGCATTGGGGGAACCTTTCCTCCTAATTGATAGAGTCTCCTTATGCTAATCTAGAAATTCAGCACAAGAAATTGAAATAAGAATGTCTTTGGACACAAATCTTGACCTACATACATTAGGCTCACAAATGGGGCTTATGTATGGAAGAATGAAGACTTTTTTTCTATTTAACATAAGGGTTAACCAAGAATGGTAGTTAAGAACTGCTAAAATTTTGTGGCAGTTTTGCTGCAATATATTCCAAAGCACTTTGTGTTGCTGCAAGTCTATTTCCAGTGAAGTCAAGGCCTTTAGAGAACCACAGTTCTAGACAGCTTTTTCGACCTCAGATAAACCAAGGATTATTTTCTGCCCATTTTTGCCTATAATGATAGTTAATGCTTTATATCAAACAAAGATCAATTCCTAAGAATGATCACCTGAATTTGGATCTTCACTCACTCCAAAGAGGAATTAATCTTCATAAAGTTACCTGCCTCTCAATCATTACATCATTGCTGTCTAAGTAATACCTCTACTATACTACGTCTTATTCAAAAATAGAATACTAGACTAAAAAAACAAACAAAAAGCAAACCCAGCAACAAGCATAAAGGTTGAGTATCACATTTTTTCTCTCCAAATTAAAGTTAAATCCAATAACTTTAGTGACCTTTATAACTGTGAACCTAAATACAGCAATCCATGTTGATACAATTCCGCTGCAAAAGGATGCCTAAAAATTACATAAAATACCTCATACCATAAAAATAGGACAATTTCTGTAAAATTACCAAAATGCAAACCTCCTGTGAGCAACACTCCCTTTATCTACCTGCGAATCAATACTCACAGCATCTTGCTGGCGTATAATAAATTAGTTTCCTATCTTAAACCCTGAAATTATATTCTAAATTGAGTTATTCATATGTCTGCAGACATCACCATGGTACCAGCCAAAGACAAGTTGGACATGATTGCTCAAAACTAAAGAAACCACAGACAACCTTTCATGCATTTTGAGATTTTCGTTCAAAGTAGCTAGAATATGGCTACAAAAGTATGCAACTTAGTGGAGGACAAGTGAAAAGATAACATCTAATCAGTAATTGCTGGACAATAAAACAAAGCAAAAATTCTGAAGAGTATGTATCATGTATCCAGCAATCTGTCAAAGATCTACCCAGTAATACATATTCAGCAGCTATTCAAAACCAATTTTGGATCAAAGAGACAAACCTGCGCATCAAGAGGGATGTCTGTTTGTGGGAGAACCCCTATTTCTCAGAAGTATTAGAGCACTGAACATCACCTGCAGAAGCTTCTTGCTGAACTGAGGAACTGCTCCTTGCAATACAGTAAGCAGCAGCTTTCTGGTTGTTTTCCCTGATGACAAATACAAGGCTTGAAACTCTCGAATCTGTAGAGACTTATTTTACGGCACAAGCTGCAGTAATGATTTGTTTGAACTAAAAAAAAAATCAGTCTGTTTACCCTTCCTAGAAGAGAGTGAAGCCATCACATATAACCTGCTGTGGAAGGCTGACAAATCAGATTGTTTCTCCCTGTGCTTCACCATTAGGATTCTGCATTCATATAAAATGTTTCCAGTGTTTTAATTAAATACACTTTGGCTGATAAGTCTCCTCTAAAAATACTAACTTTTATACTGTAGTTCTAATGGAACAGCACGATTAGCTCTCCTGTGAGAGAAACATAATTTTTGAAAGCAATCATTTACCTGTGCTTTTTTTTGCAGTAGACCAAGAGGTTATCAAAAAGAAAAAATATTCTCTCTTGGATATTTCCTGCTGAAATTTTCAGTAGTAGTCCACTTCGCAGCATTTCTGTGCACGTGTCTGTGATGTTAGACCCCTAAAATCAATTGGAGAGAGATTATTTTTTTATTCTGTGAGAACTGAAATACTCTGTATCAATTAAGGAAAAGTTTTTTACACAAACTTATAACCACAACAAACCTCTGGACACACTAAGAATAAAAGTCATGGTAACTTATTGCATTGTAATTATATAATAATTTCTAATGATGCTTAACACCAACTTTGTATTCATGCATAATGGTGGGAGGGTGGCTTTTTAGAATGCATACAGTTTAATCACCAAAGGTTTCCAAATTATATTACATCTGTGCAGAGACCTCTCCTGAAAATCAGACCAACTTCATCCAGTAACTCTTAACCTCAGTAATTTTACTCAGCAATGTCTGAAAATGGGGCCTTACAGAACATCATCTATGCCACAATGAACTTGGAAGCTGAAGCAACCTGGGACTTGAAGATCATGAAGGGTATAAACTTCTACACTAGACTAAGCTAAACACAAAAGCAAAAAGCAAAAAAAACCCCAGCAAGACATAAAACTTGGGCAAGGCTAATAGTGGCATGAACAGCTAGGATTATTCACTGTAATTGCTCCTAACATACTCTGAAGACATCAGAATTTTGCTGCTAAGCTTTATATGTTTGGGATGAAACTTCCCCTGACTCCTTTTTCCTTCAAGACAGATAATTCTTTCATGTGAAAAGAAGGCAGGCATTTTCATAAAACTTAATAAAAAAGAAGGAACTTTAAAAAAGGAAAACATTTTCTCCAAAATATTTATATGAAAAATTTATGGTGCTTCTATGTCTCATAACAAGAAATTTATCTCTTGAGGAAGCCTACCTTGAATTCAGAGGTGTATTTTGCTAGTTTGAAAAATACGTGCTCCTGTGGGACAGAGTGGCTGTCCATGTGCTATATGCACCCAACATGCAATTCTATTGATAACTATGCATGCTGGCTGCATCAAGCATAACAACCCACGGCTTCAGCAGTTTCCTGTCTTGAGGCAGTCAACAGCTTGGAAAACCTGCAAAAGCCAGGACTTGCCTGTCATCTACACATGTTCTGAATGCTCTATGTGTGCAATAGCTGTAGTTACTTCCTCTTCTTGATTTAACCACAGTAGTCCAGAGAAAAATGGATTCAATTAAGAGCCAAGAAGCAATCACGCATTCTGCTCTCCCAGTTCTTCATCTTACTGTTCATCCTTTGTACGCCGTGAGTATTGAGCAATCGCTCAGCCTGCTCTAAGGAGAATGCAGCCTGTTTACAGAGCTGATAAGTGAGAATTGCACAACCACCACACTGGAACATAATTCAGATCTCCAAGTAACGCAGCTTCAGTATTTGTATTAACTAACCACTTCTGTTTCCATTTAGAATCAAAGAAGCCAAAAATTTATGTCATCTATAGCCACTCCAGCATATTTCCCTTCCTAACACAGCACAAGTACCAGAAACCAGCATATTAATCTTACAGTTTTACTTTAAAATCAAACACTGAAACATCTTAAAGGCACATTCAGTAATATAAATTAATAATAAATGAGGGCTGCACATAATGCTTGCCGACCACAATTACAGAAAAGCAGGTGATTTTTTTTTCCATTCTATTTCATTGTTTTTGTATTTCATTTGTTCTTGATCATAACCCAGGCTGGTGTGGCCAAAGGTCAGTGAATTTTGTTGTTGCCGTTTTATTTGCTGAAGTCCAAAGGAATAAGGTAACAGGATCAGAAGTCACAACTGACTGTCCTACATAACACTGCTAGTGCAGAAAAATCCCGTGTCACTCCCTTGCCTTAGCAATACTTAGGGTTTGCCTGTTTCTAGGCCTGGAGATGGATGAAGCAGAGAGCACAAAAAAGCACTGCCATATTCCACCATGCAATTCAAAGGACGACTGAATACATAACAAGACTTCATGAAGAATGTAAGCTACAACTTAAAGCCCCACATGGGTTCTCAGCAGGAGCATGAAGCTACATTTGATATCCAGCCCAGTAGGATAACTCACTCACTCCAACTCCAAGCTGTCCCCTCTCATGGGGGAAGGCTGAAGGCTGCAGTAAGAGATGAGAGTCACCCTTGTCACAGAAGCAGGTGTGGCTATCTGTTGCACAACTAAAACTGAACTACGCTTCCTCTACAAGCAATACTTTTAGAACAATTACCAAAACCTTCTAACACAAATATGTTTTTGGTAAGTGTTTGAATGGAAACTACCAGGGATATTTCAAATATGAGCAATTTGAACCTGAAAAGCAATTTGCTATTTCAACATTTTCACAGACATTTATACTCAGTGTCTATAAGTGAAGACCATAAGAGTTCCTCAACCTAAATGTAAAATCTTCACTACTATGCTATTCATGTTTCCATATGTTTAAAGTATCTGCAAATAGAGCTGATGGGATATTTTCAGTGAAATCAGCATTTTTGTAATATGTCGATTTGAAATGCCATGTATTATAGAAACAAACCTGTTTTAATCATCTTCCAACAAAACATAATAAAGGATACAGTTGGGGAGAAAAATTACCTGCAAGGCAGGCTTATACTGTGAATCTAGACTAGCTCTTCCTCCATCTATCCCAATGGGTCACTGAAGACTGTAGAGCAATCCTCTCCTCTGGGTAACACTGGGGCCAAGGTCTCTGTGGCTTTTCAGAGCCTTCAGGTTATTTAAATATAAATATATAAGTTTTATATATATATATATATGGTTTCTAATAACCTTTGTCTGTCGGCCAGATACCTAACATTCTAGCTAAGAAACAGCTCAGGTGAGAGGTCTGAAACGTGGGCTATAATGACCAGACTGAAAAATAAACACATTTAAAATACACTGGAGGGAGAGAGAAGATATGCAAGGAATTTAAAAAAATACCCCCCTCATCCTCAAATCATTAAGCAGCCATCTTTAGCATTAAAAATCTACCTTTATTACCTTGAGATTAAAAGCAGCATTGGTTGGTATTATTTGTTACAAAAAGCTATTTATCTACATATGGTGGGCAAATTTCAGTCAAATACAGAAGTTTGACCACATTGATTCAGTGGCCAGCATGTTAACAGTGATAAAGTCCAGAAACTACAAAAACTAACTTACTCTTCAGTCCTTGCACATGGGCATAAGAAACAAATAAATAGGGAAAAGGGCTAGAAATTCTGGAGTTTAAAACAGAAATATCTATTAAAATACTACTTGATGATATGTTGGAATGGAAAGGAACAGAATACCCCATGCTACTGTCACTAAGTTGGCCTATGACTCAGACTGGGTTGTTCAGCTTCCAGCTTACGACAAATGCAACAATTTTATTTTTTGTTCTCTCACTGAAACATCCACGCAAATTTTACTGACAGACTCCTTCAGCTGCTGAGCCATTCTCCAGCTGAGACAGCCACCTACACAAATTCTGAATTCAGGCCAATAAATCTAACCACTTAGGAAATTAAGTGAGAAAGCCATTACACTCATAATTCTCTTTCTTGAAACAGATGTTCCATCTTTTCCATGAATCTGTATTTTTATCATAATAAACACAAGCTTCATTTTATGACACTTAAGTATAGGAATGCAAGTCATGCTTTGATCAGATTCTAAAAATAGTCTTTATTTTTTTCCCTTTCCTTCTAGTTGGGGCCAAGCAATGTGCTAAGCATTTCCTTCTGGAAGGAAATCTCCAATAAGTTTGCCTCTTTATTTTAGGCAATGCAGAAAACCAGATGTTTATTAAATTAAATCCACTCTCAAACATTGCATTCAGGGATTTTTTTTTTAAGTTGTTGTTCGGAATCATTCAAAATACTGTTAGCTCTTCTACATGCTCTGAAATTTTTACCATTTCAAGGACTAACCTTATGCTATGTCTGAAAACAATGCACATATTAAGATCAAGGCAACTTTGCCAGATTGTGCACCCTGTGGTTGCCATATGATAACATCAAACCTGATCAGCTAAAATACAATAAACACCACGTAACTCTACCAAAAACATACTATTTTAAGACAATAGCACTATTTCAGAGTTCAAGCACAAGTGAAATTCT
Source organism: Sclerurus mexicanus (assembly GCA_013396755.1). Taxonomy (NCBI): domain Eukaryota; kingdom Metazoa; phylum Chordata; class Aves; order Passeriformes; family Furnariidae; genus Sclerurus; species Sclerurus mexicanus. Next base: position 646,857 of record VWZF01006634.1, read on the forward strand.
AAAATGAAACCTTAGAGGAGAGGGGAAGAAAAGAAAAAAAAAAAAACCAAAAAATCCCCAAGGTTGGTAGGAAATTACTGCGTTACAGTTCAGAGAATACATTCTGAACACAGAGAGAATAAGTCTTCGTTTCACATGCTTATGTCCATATTGTTACCCTTCCTTCTTTATTGTTAACTTTGCATTCACATATTTCCAAAAGCAGACATATTTACTACTATATGTTTACCAAGGATTCAGAAGAAACTTTATGCAGGAAAGTGGATTCCCTTTTCAGGGACAGAGGTTTGAGAACAGTAAGTTCTTAACCAATTTATATGACTAATAATGCACTGAATTAATAATACTGTAACTTTATATTCGAGTGTGTTAATTAAGATGGATTTGACAAATATCTGACTCAGGCACTGGAAGCAAGTAGAAGAATTTTAATCACTATAGTGCAATAGAAAAGTTAATTGAAAAGTTGGAAATAATAAAAGGAATAAAGTAGTGATAGGCAATAAGGATTATTTAACACATTTCCTTGCCGTAAAATATTCAGCAACATAAGCACTTAACTTGCCATTGCTTATATAATGAAGTTATCACACAAGCACATCCAATGCGTTTTGAATGTTCAGATATACTAACCTTTCCAAGTTACTGCGGATGACAGCAAGCTCGAGTTAATTACAAGAAGAAACATTTTCACCTAGTCTGAACAAGCAGCTCTTAAGTGAGGTCAACCAGACCTCCTCTCAATTACATTTAGAGATTTACTTTATCTCAGTCCTTTCTTTTTCAAAATTCAACAAAGAATACCATGCCATGACTATACACTGTCTGTCATTTGTCCTGAATTTTCTTAATTTCATTTTACTTCAGATTGAGGATTGCAAATAAACTCAGAAAGATTTGTGTGAATACAGAGCAGCAACTACATAGTCTTTGTACTTGCTCAAGTTCCTTCTCATCAGACACAGACAATTTTAGCAGAATTTCATAGTGACCATCCTGTACCAAAAGACTACAGTGCCTTGAAATCCAGCGTGAGATGGTTTGCCAGAAACGGAAATGTAGTTCTTTCAAAAGCTGCTACATGAGAAAAGGAAAAAAAATCCCTTAAGTGAAACACTTCAAATCACACAACGTACTGAAGAAGCATGACAAACTTTGACTAAAGTAAAATCAGTTGCTTAATTCACATTTAAAATTAACCAAATCTTCCCACACTACTCACAAAGGTTCGCCTAAGTCCACTGATCAGGAGATTTCTCATGGAGCAGACAGGAAATAATTTTGCAGTGTCATGGTCAATATTTAAGGGGGGAGGGGGGGGGTCTTAGTTCAGGTCTATGCTCCTTTCAGATAGTGGCTTGTTCTGCTGAATCCTTCTGGATGGCAGCAACTAAACCCACTGCTGCAAAAGCAGGGCACATCCAAAGGCACAGCAAGTTCAAGAAACAGCACGTGTAGTAAGCAGGAGATGCAGAGAGGGAACAAGGCTGTGCAGACACTTTCTTGCTTCTGCTTTTTCATCTACTACTGTGAATATCTACTTAGAAGTTGACTCTTCTAGCCAATAATCTAATTTTTATTTTTCAGACTTCTTGGGAAACTCCATCGCTTACAGTTCATCCAGGTCCACCTCAAGGCTTTCTCTAATTCAGTGTTGCATCACTGTCCCTAACTCTTTTCTCTGCACTGTACAAAGGCCATTGCCCACTGTATAGACTGAGACCTGGTGTTTCAGTTACCAAACTATCACACAGCAAAATAAGTTTTTCTTGCTACATTTCCCAGCCTGCAAGCCTTCCGCAAAGCTTAAGAAGATCAAAACCTGTTCCTCTAGTTCTTAAGCAGCTTTCTTGGGAAGAGACATAGCATATTTGAGCACAGTACTCAAAAAAGCAAAGAACTACTTCCATGTTGAAATCCATCTCTTATAAAAGGCTGTGTATTTTTTTTTAAAGTCAGTTTTGAATATGTTTGCATTGATTTCTTTATATTTCTTTTACTGGAACTTCCCTTGTGTTTTCCTCCCACACAAGTGCAGACAGCTCAGACATTTGGATACAAAACACCTAAGACAATTTAAAGATACACTCTTATCTGCACCTCTCTTTCTGAATGAACTGCTTATATTTCAGAATGATAGAAAAGGCAGATTTTGGTGCTACAACTACTTTATCTTGTTGTTTTCTTTGGAACAGGGTGGTTCTTCTGTTTACTACTTGAAAATTCTAACTCAGAAACAGACCTATTTTGCGAAGAGCTTAGTTCATAAAACTTAGTTGGAGCATTAAAGTTCTTCCATTTGCAAGCTCTTAGAAAACCCCGTAAGTCTTAACAGATTCTACTGAACACATTTACATTAGTTTAGCTCACCCAATAGTAAGGGACTACCTACAAGCTGACAAAAACTACAGACTCAGGGCTTAACCAATAATAAATAATCAAAAAGTTTTCAAACAAAGTGCTGTTACATAGGTATAGACAGCAGTAAAATCAGATCAGCAGTTAAAATAGGATTTATAGATTTGCATGTGTGCACACATACATGTTCGTGTTAGATGATCGACATTCCAACACAAACACTAAATAATTACCCTCTTTCCTGAAAGTCTGTTATTTTATACAGCAATGCTCAGTCATGGACCACACTTCATTTACAGAGTAGATCTCAAAGCTGGGATTTCATAGAACTGAGGAGTTGATAGCACCTCAAAATCACAAAAACAGTGCAATACATACTTGTTGAAAACTGTTACTCCCTCAACACATAAAGCAAAAAATCTTATGACAGTACCTCCCATCCTTCAACGTGAGACTGCCATTCTTCCAAAAATTCTAATTTTTCCATTTGTCTTTTGGCTTCATTTATGTTGGAACAGACAGCTTTCATGGCCTGGAGGGCTTCCATTAGGGCCGCATGGTCACTGTGCTTCCTTGGAGTCCGCTTCAGCAATTCCTAGTTACACATTTGGAAAAAAAAAAAGAAAAAAACAGCAAGGAAAAAAGGGGGGGGGGGGGAAGGGAGAAAAAAGAAAAAAATAAAGAAAAAATAAACCTGTCTTTGATCTCTAAATGTGCATTACAGAAGACTTCAATCAACCAGCATACAAAATTAAAAAGTAGCCAGATTTCTCTTTCACTAGGTGGAAAAGTAATAAACAAACTCAACAGCAATTAGTTACTAACAATAAATAATCATCATGACTTAGGAAGAAGTTTGCATTTCAGCTACTTTCTCCCTCAACAATGTTTTTTCATGTTGAGCTTGGGCTTTTAGGAGGATTTTTTGTTTGTTTTTATATTCCACAGGATGGAACTGTTCAACAGCAAGAATAACAATTCTGCCTAAAAAAACCCCATTAGTTTACTCATGTCAAAATTAACACCTGCCTTTCCTGCAACTCAGGGCAAAAACCCCATTCCTTAGTTCCACACTATTGTTTAACCTAGTGCACTGAAAGCAAAGCACTGAACAATAGCTTAGGTGACTCACTGATTTCAGATGGTTACTGGCACTCACGGCCATACTGATAAATAAAAGTGGGGTTGCCAGCATTCATTTGAGATTTCCCATCTCAAGCTACCAATGGCCCATTTACAGCTGGACTGAATAAGGACAGTCTTCAGTGCACACCCCGACTGACGTGTGGGTAACACTCTTCTGGAGCGCTAACCCTGCTGCCAGCACACCCTGCATTTCAATTTATTCAATATAAATATATTCATTTCATTGCCCCCTAGAGTAATTCATTAGTCATTTTTCCCTGTTTTGTCTGTAAATCCCTCATTCAAAAAATAGAATAGAAGAATAATTTTAAAATAGACCAAGAGAACTATAAAGCCACAGATATCTGAGATGACTCACACCTCCTTAAAATTAGTATATTCTTTGATTTATTTTTAAAACCTTTATTTTAAATGTTTGGGTTTAGGGGGTTTTTTATATCATATTACTTCACAATTGCCAATCTTTCAGATCTAAACTCACACACGCATTGTGAAAAATACTGCCCAATAACCATGTCTCAAGCAGCTTCCAGAAGAGAATCTGCTCTGGCTTTCCTCTCACAGTTTTTTACAAAAAATATTTTTCATTTAGAGTTTGTTGGCTGTAAATTAGAATCATCAAAGCATGTCAGCATATCACCAACAAACTCTGCTTTCCCAAGCATTTAAGCAAGGGCATGGTCAAATCCAGTTGAAATTAGACTCATTAAACTCTCTCTTCTCACTTCTGTTCAGCCATGGAGAGGCAACCTGACAACTAGATGCAGAATGGAGCTACTCATCTTGATCCAGCCAAACTCCTCAGTTCTTTCAACACTGATGTTAGAAGACTTGCCACTAGTTCTAATGAGAGCAAGTCTGGGTCCAATATCTTAATAAAGAGATAAATCACTGTGTAGAGAGATGGTTCCCAGAGTTCGGAAGCATGCTTAGCAACCAGTTTTACAAAGGAAGTATAAAGTTCTAAATAAAAATCTTGTAAGTACCTTCAAAAGAAGGGGATACTTGCATATTCTCTGTATTGGCGTTACTAGATATCCCTCCAATGGTACATCTGTGTTCTTGCGTCCTCCAAGCAGCATGCAATTCTGGAGTGTGAACAGTTTCACAAATTATTGAAAAATCCCACAAAAATTATCAGAAGGGCATATGTATAAAGTAACACTGGCTAAACTATACACAAGTTACATACATATAAGTTTGCAAGACTGTCTGAAGTAGAGGCTTGAACACATGCACAGGTGGGTACACTGGCTATCATACATGACAAGGAAGTCACAACATTATGCAGCCATCTCGCCTAGGTACCACCTTCTCCATCCAGTCTGATGAAGACAGGGTGCTTTTTTTTTTTAAAGTTTAAAAATAAAAAACAGCTTTCAACAAACAAAAATAAAAATAATTCAGTGATCACTGTAGGTGGTGTTGTATCTAAAAAGTGTTTGAAATATCAAGTACCATCAAAGATGGTTTGAAGGTTTGAACATGGCCATCCTAATATACACCTCTTAAAAAACACGCTCTGCTTTCATGCTTGTATATTTAAACATCATGGGCAAAAGACTATTAAGTTTCAACAAGCTATCTGATTATGGAAGCAGAGAGCAAATGAAATATTGGGTGGAAATATCCATGAAAAACCAGCTGAGAGAGAGAAAAGAATAAGGGCTTTTTGGTATAAGAAAACATGCAAGGGACATCACAGCAAATACTTGGAATTGCTGGGATTATAGTGTAAGTACATAAAGACCTAGAGAAATGATGACAATTACTTTATGGAGAGATCAGACGGAATTGTGATGCAATGGTACGAGATAATCTACAGCTTCAAAGACCAAGTTGTCTAAGCTGAGGATGCTAAACAAAAGTAGTTTAAGACAGCCAGATAGTATGTTGACACAAGCCACAATCAGGATGCAGGCATATTGTTGGCAGAACTGAGGCTACACAACTGGGTGGCTACCTCACCCAGCACATAACACACATACCCTATAACCAGTGCTGCTATGGGGATCTCCACACCCACCCTTAAGTCTCTACTTTGTACTCATGGCTAGCCAGCTTTTGTCTTATCCTAAAGGATCTCACTTAACATGCCAACACAAAAGCTTTACTGATAAAGACCAAGCAAGATAATGTCAACGCAGACTATAGGTTTATATAACAATTGTCACTATATTCAAAGGCTCAAAAGCCTGGTTTCAGCTCCCAATTATTTACAGATAACCACATATCTAATGACCTGAACTGCTCTGTCTGGCTCGAAGGCTTTGACTGTAACTTCAAATGGTAGAGTTCTCTAGGTTAGACTGCTAGCCTACAGACATTGCCCAAATCTATGAGGAACTCAAAACAGATGTGAAAGCCCTCTGCACATGCCCAGGACTACACGACACTGACTGCCACAAGGGCACACTTGGCTTCCTTTCTCACAAAACAAGCTCTTTGCAATCCTTCTCCAGAGTAGTTTGCTTTTTGTCTCTGTAGTCAGCATTCACCCTTTCTTCTTGAGTCTGGCCGTGCTGCTTCGAACACAAGAACCATGTGTATGAAGCTCCTCAGTCTGGGGTAAAGTGAAGGATATTGTGTCAACCACTGAGGAAAAATAAGATAACTTCGAAGCTCATTTTAACTATGAATGGAACATGGCTGAATTAGAGATTCTTAGCAAAAAGTCATATTGTACTTCATGTCACCTAGTACTCCCCATAATAAGGAAATTAGTGAGCCACAACAGGACGATTTCACCAAAAATTCTGTCAACACTAGTAGCAAAAGCCTATTGCATGCTAAAAATAATTAGTAAAATTAAATAAAACTTGTGATACTGTCAGCATTCACAGAATCATTTTTTTAAGCATTTCTGCAATGCTTTGCTGATAAAATCATTTGCTCTCCAGTCCCAAAACATAGCAATCAGACCTGATCCCTCCAAAATTTGATAGCATATCCATGGGTACCTTCTCAGGTGTTTAAGTTCCAATATAGTAAGCTCTGCATGTCAAAGCTGATATTGTTACCACAAGACACCACAGAAGAAATAGAAAAAAACATTCACTGAATCCTTCTTTTAAAAGCTCATGTCAGCTATTAGCAAACTCAGTATTTACATGGAAATTGTTTTTGCTGTTGAAAAATCATGAGGGCTGTCATACTTAACATTTTAAAACTCCTTATTTGTCTTCTAAACTTCAAGACTAATTTTGGAGCTGTTTCTTTTGACCTCAGACTAAGTCAGTGTCTAAGATCAGGGTGGCTACTCCATGATCCATAACAAAACATCTTTCTGTCTGCAACAGCTCTGGCTACAGTACCAGAATATGGATCTTCAATTCAGAAGTTCTGACGAGTCCTTCAGCTTCCTTTATGTAATTCCTTTGCCTATTTGTCTTCACATATGTTATCCTATTCTTTTTGCTTTCACACCTTTGTCTCCCGGCCAGCACGTTCAAGGCACGCTGCCTAATGCTGTATTATCCACGGATCCAAGTGCAATAGTGAAAATAAGATGTACACACCCCTTTCCTCTGGAAACACCACCCACAAGGAAAACTCTCTGCTAAGTACTTGCAGGTGTGCCTGTACTTGTAACACTGTGGAGGTGACAGTGCTAAGGATTTACTGCCCAGCCAAAAAACGTAAGGTTAGAAAACCAGTTTTAAGTTTATTTACCAAAAGAAAAGCCCGCACTGTTCTTATTTTGTTCAGGTCAAGCAGAACTTTCTGTGCCTTCTCGTGGTTACTACAGTATTCATCATAGATACGGAATTTCTCTTTCTGCAGAAAGAAAAGAAGACATTGTTTTTCTCTTCTCATTTTGATTATTTTTTAATTAATAAAACACGGAATGAATACTTATCAAAGTTGAATAGCTAATATAGTCTTCATACTAGAAGGTCAACTCTTCTTCACACATTTATTATGTGAGGTCTATTCTCAAATTACAATTATAAACAGCCTGGAAGCACCACTTGGGAATTTCACTCATACAATACCAGGTTGAAAAGGATTATCTGGTCCAACTTCTCTTGGCAAAACCATAGTCTAGACAAGATGTCCCAGTACCCTGTCCAGCTGAATCTTAAAAAGCATCTAATGTTGGGGAATCCACCACTTCCCTGGGATGATTATTCTAATAGCTAATTCTTCTCACTGTAAAAAATTTTCCTCTGGTGTCCAACTGGAACTTCCCCAGGAGTAACTTGTACCCATTATCCCTCCTGTTATCCATGACTCTGTAAAAAGGGAGTCTCGACCTTGATAGCCACTCTTTAAAAACACTTAGTGATAAAGCATAGCCTTCTTTTCTCAAGTCTGAACAAACCCAATTCTCTCAGGTAGCCATATGGCAGGCTTCCCAGTCCTTTGATCATCTTTGTGGCCCTCCTCTTGATCCTCTCCAGACTGTCCACATCTCTTTTGTATAGCAGGGANAATTACAATTATAAACAGCCTGGAAGCACCACTTGGGAATTTCACTCATACAATACCAGGTTGAAAAGGATTATCTGGTCCAACTTCTCTTGGCAAAACCATAGTCTAGACAAGATGTCCCAGTACCCTGTCCAGCTGAATCTTAAAAAGCATCTAATGTTGGGGAATCCACCACTTCCCTGGGATGATTATTCTAATAGCTAATTCTTCTCACTGTAAAAAATTTTCCTCTGGTGTCCAACTGGAACTTCCCCAGGAGTAACTTGTACCCATTATCCCTCCTGTTATCCATGACTCTGTAAAAAGGGAGTCTCGACCTTGATAGCCACTCTTTAAAAACACTTAGTGATAAAGCATAGCCTTCTTTTCTCAAGTCTGAACAAACCCCATTCTCTCAGGTAGCCATATGGCCGGCTTCACAGACCTTTGATGATCNATGGCAGGCTTCCCAGTCCTTTGATCATCTTTGTGGCCCTCCTCTTGATCCTCTCCAGACTGTCCACATCTCTTTTGTATAGCAGGGATCAAAACTGAACACAGTATTCCAGGTGTGGCTGACAAGCACCGAGGAGAGTATGATAATGACTTCTTTATGTCTGCTAGTGATGCCCTTGCTCATGCAACACTGTTGACTTCACATTTTTTTGTCAGAGCAGCACACTGTTCACTCTTACTGAGCTTGTTGGCCACCAGCACACAGAGGTCCCTTTCTACAGCACTGCTCACCAGCTGGGTAAATTCCAACCTGTGCTACACTCCTGGATTATGTTTTCCCAGGCACAAGACCTTACATTTGTCTTTGTTAAGCTTCATACAGTTTTGAAAAATTTCAGAGCCTGGACTACCACACAAACACACAGGATAAAAACACACATGAAGAAAATGCACAGTGAGTGGCAAATCTGCTGACATCATTACCCATTTTGTCTGCAAACACTTGTTTTCAAGTATGATCCATTCTTCTGCAGAGTTAAAAACTGCTGTTACTCAACTTCTGTAAGGTATTTCCACAAACCATTAATAGTTTTCTTGTCCCACAATGAATAATCAAAGACTTAACAAACCAATGGCACTATAACCAGAGATAACAATAAACTGTAGACTTTTTGTTGTTAGGCCTACAACTAAAAGCAAACTAATTTGTCGTGATTTTGCAAATATCTGTAACACCAACATCCTTGTTTTGCTCAAACAGGAAAAATAATACTCCTAGAACCCAATTACTATAAGACGCATGTAGTTGTGGAGCTACTGCAGTTGTCAGAAGTAAGAGATCTTCACAACCCAGAACTATGGAGGTATTTTATCCAGCATGTGCAATCCTTTGTTAAGTATTCACATTGTTGCATAGCATCAAAGGGGAATAAAAGGATAGCATAGTATTACTTTTGCTGTTTGATGCAACCCTGATCCTTGTACCTCCATCTCACATATAGGCAGCAGCTTTGCCCAAGCTGCAGGGCTCAGTTTGCCATGAAAAACATAAGTTTGCCCATTTGATGTGTTCCATCTTCATTCACCCTCCCCTTCTTTTTGAAATTACAGTAACTAAGAGACAACTTTAAAGTACTCTACATTACACAATCAAGTCATATTTTATCTTCATGACCATGCACACTTATCATCATTACAGTAATTAGAAAAGACAAACAATAAAGGAAAGACCTGAAACAAGGCAGTGATAAAAGATAGCATACATAATTCAGAAAGCAGGTTCCCACTTCATGCTGTGCATTGGGTTCTGGCTGCAGACATTCCTCCACCAGAGACAGGAAGTTTTTGTGAACTGCAAGAATATCTTCAATATTTGAAAACAACATCTGCAAAAGAAAAAAAATACGTAAATGAAGCATTAGACACCAAACAGAAGAAACATGCAATTAGGAGACTAACCTTAACTGTCTCTTCTGTGACATTTTTATCCTCTTTGGCAGCAGCACGTTGGATCATTCGGTGAAGAAAAGCCTGCATGAAACACGACAAATAAGGAAAAAGTTATTTCAGGATGACTTGAACAACTTTTGGCATGTTATGCTTTAATTTTTTTCCCAAATTGCCTATCAAGTCACATCAGAATATTACACAGAATCTAAAACAAGTTATTTATAAAGCATTTAGTAGTCCTGTTACTCTAATGTGAGAGAAAAACCTATCTACATAGTGTTAAAAAAGACTTAAACAGTGAAATATTAACGAAGCTGAGAAACTGAACATTCACTGAAGTACCACTTCCACACTGCACTCATACTACCAATCAAGCAAAACATATTAATTTTCAAAATCTCATTCTAGCTCTTTACAATTCGAGTAAAGACAAGCCAAAATAAGCTGCTAATTTCCAAGTTACACTAATCAGGAGATACTATTATGAAATGTAACTTTTACCATAGCAACCTCAAGTCAGATTTCAGATGAATTAATANGAGTAACTTGTACCCATTATCCCTCCTGTTATCCATGACTCTGTAAAAAGGGAGTCTCGACCTTGATAGCCACTCTTTAAAAACACTTAGTGATAAAGCATAGCCTTCTTTTCTCAAGTCTGAACAAACCCAATTCTCTCAGGTAGCCATATGGCAGGCTTCCCAGTCCTTTGATCATCTTTGTGGCCCTCCTCTTGATCCTCTCCAGACTGTCCACATCTCTTTTGTATAGCAGGGACCAAAACTGAACACAGTATTCCAGGTGTGGCTGACAAGCACCGAGGAGAGTATGATAATGACTTCTTTATGTCTGCTAGTGATGCCCTTGCTCATGCAACACTGTTGACTTCACATTTTTTTGTCAGAGCAGCACACTGTTCACTCTTACTGAGCTTGTTGGCCACCAGCACACAGAGGTCCCTTTCTACAGCACTGCTCACCAGCTGGGTAAATTCCAACCTGTGCTACACTCCTGGATTATGTTTTCCCAGGCACAAGACCTTACATTTGTCTTTGTTAAGCTTCATACAGTTTTGAAAAATTTCAGAGCCTGGACTACCACACAAACACACAGGATAAAAACACACATGAAGAAAATGCACAGTGAGTGGCAAATCTGCTGACATCATTACCCATTTTGTCTGCAAACACTTGTTTTCAAGTATGATCCATTCTTCTGCAGAGTTAAAAACTGCTGTTACTCAACTTCTGTAAGGTATTTCCACAAACCATTAATAGTTTTCTTGTCCCACAATGAATAATCAAAGACTTAACAAACCAATGGCACTATAACCAGAGATAACAATAAACTGTAGACTTTTTGTTGTTAGGCCTACAACTAAAAGCAAACTAATTTGTCGTGATTTTGCAAATATCTGTAACACCAACATCCTTGTTTTGCTCAAACAGGAAAAATAATACTCCTAGAACCCAATTACTATAAGACGCATGTAGTTGTGGAGCTACTGCAGTTGTCAGAAGTAAGAGATCTTCACAACCCAGAAGTATGGAGGTATTTTATCCAGCATGTGCAATCCTTTGTTAAGTATTCACATTGTTGCATAGCATCAAAGGGGAATAAAAGGATAGCATAGTATTACTTTTGCTGTTTGATGCAACCCTGATCCTTGTACCTCCATCTCACATATAGGCAGCAGCTTTGCCCAAGCTGCAGGGCTCAGTTTGCCATGAAAAACATAAGTTTGCCCATTTGATGTGTTCCATCTTCATTCACCCTCCCCTTCTTTTTGAAATTACAGTAACTAAGAGACAACTTTAAAGTACTCTACATTACACAATCAAGTCATATTTTATCTTCATGACCATGCACACTTATCATCATTACAGTAATTAGAAAAGACAAACAATAAAGGAAAGACCTGAAACAAGGCAGTGATAAAAGATAGCATACATAATTCAGAAAGCAGGTTCCCACTTCATGCTGTGCATTGGGTTCTGGCTGCAGACATTCCTCCACCAGAGACAGGAAGTTTTTGTGAACTGCAAGAATATCTTCAATATTTGAAAACAACATCTGCAAAAGAAAAAAAATACGTAAATGAAGCATTAGACACCAAACAGAAGAAACATGCAATTAGGAGACTAACCTTAACTGTCTCTTCTGTGACATTTTTATCCTCTTTGGCAGCAGCACGTTGGATCATTCGGTGAAGAAAAGCCTGCATGAAACACGACAAATAAGGAAAAAGTTATTTCAGGATGACTTGAACAACTTTTGGCATGTTATGCTTTAATTTTTTTCCCAAATTGCCTATCAAGTCACATCAGAATATTACACAGAATCTAAAACAAGTTATTTATAAAGCATTTAGTAGTCCTGTTACTCTAATGTGAGAGAAAAACCTATCTACATAGTGTTAAAAAATACTTAAACAGTGAAATATTAACGAAGCTGAGAAACTGAACATTCACTGAAGTACCACTTCCACACTGCACTCATACTACCAATCAAGCAAAACATTAATTTTCAAAATCTCATTCTAGCACTTTACAATTAGAGTACAAGACAAGCCAAAATAAGCTGCTAATTTCCAAGTTACACTAATCAGGAGATACTATTATGAAATGTAACTTTTACCATAGCAACCTCAAGTCAGATTTCAGATGAATTAATAATCAATCCTATTGTAAAGTAAATTGGCTTAGACAACAGCCAGCTACACCTGGTTTTGCTTAACGAAAACTCGTCCCTCTTCCCTCTCCAGGAATTTTATCCCTGGGGATCAAATGAGAAGTTACTAATGCCACTAACAAAATAGTAAAATAGTAAGTTTTCTTTTATTTTACATTCAAGAACTGGACACAGGAAGAAGATATGTACAGTAAATCATTCCAAAAGAATTATCTTCGTTACAAAGCACAGACTTAATTTTTATTAATTAATTTCATTACAATGATATGAGTATGTTCTGAAAAAATATCTACACACTGTGGATAACTAAATCTCATCTAAAATCTTACACTGATAATTCTTCACACAGACACACATATTCCTTAGTCATTAAAACTTGGCACCACAAGTGCACAAATGTAATGTCTTTCATAACCATTTAGCTGCAAGTCACTGTGTGTTGTACACTGTACATGAGCTCATCTAAATTCTGATGTGGTGCAAATTCCATAGATGAGACAATAAATAACCCATGTGTGGAAAGACAGCAGTCACAGCAACCCTTTTTTCTCTCTGCTGGCACTTAAACATTTTTACTCCCAAGCAGCAATGCTTTCTCTGCTGAAAAGGACTATGTAACTGGCATTACACATTTTTATTACTGAAGAGTCAAATCTAGTTATCCAGGACATAAACTGAATTAAGCTTGGAGTACTGCCAGCATAATGTATGTTTCCTATCACTCTCACAGTGATGTAGATTTTCTAGTTCGTTAAATCCCTCTTTCTTTCTAATGTTTTATTGGTGCTAAAAATGCCATTAACTCATTTGCAGCAGTTAACTGTTCGTGGACAACAGCCCTTTATATCATTTCTTGCTACAAATATCCCCAGGGGTTATGGCAAATTTACTGTGTGCATCATCTGTACGCTGTACAACCAATTCCACACAGAGTGAAAGCCTGGATGACTCAAAGTTAACTTTAGGAAGTTTTCACAAAACCATGCAACACTACGAAATATCCTTTAGAATCCAAGAGGAAAAAAGAATTACAAGAACCACTTCTGAAACTCGCGTCTATTTTTACTATCTGTAATTTGTCTCTGTTCACATTATTTCCCCATAGACCAAACATACTGCTCATCTGCACTCATGTTATCTCAGAAGATCTTCATTTCCTGTGGCTGAGAAGGAAGGTGAACATTAAGTTGGCTGAAGGCGAAACTGCGAAGGAATTGAAAGCTGAAGCACTAGTTATTCTCAAGTGATTCAAGACACTAGCCGAGAGTCATGAGGTCAAGAAGAATATATATCAGCTGCAATAAACAGTTGTCCAAGCAGCACTGTCCCAGATGTCACATCTGCAGAGGTTATCAGCAACTAAATCCAGGAAAATCCAAACTCTTGCAGAACCCAGACACAAGCCACTAATTAAGGATAACTTCAGTCCCTTCCAGAAATTTTATGCAAGCCTTGTAATATTTTCCTGTACTCATACTGCAGGGCTTGTGTAGTCAATTATGCCAGTTTTTCCCCAAGATTTGCCACCTGTTCAAAGAAATACGGAATCAGATTCGCTCGGGTTGGAAGGGACCTTAAAGGTGATCTCATTCCAACAGCCCTTCCACGGGCAGAGACACCTTTCACCAGACCTTTGCTCAGAGCTCCACTGTTGTCCCTATCAATGCAGATTTGCTTCCTGAAAAAAAATCACAACACTATGGACCAAAAATCCATGGATGTGACCATTTGAATCTTTCAGGCACTTACATGGGAGCACTACAAAACTACACGTATTGCAAAATGACTGGAATAACCTCACATTTTCAAGAAAGAGTGCCGTAAGAGAATTCAGGGGAGTACAGGTAGGGATGAAGGTGTCTATCTCCATTCATATGCCAATACCCTTACCAAATCCCTTCTTGGAACATGGAGACACCACTGACTCCATACACACAACATCTCTGCACTAGGATGTCACTAGAGATAGCAGACAGCCACCATCAGGCAGGAGGATGGAGAAGTAATTGATTTTTTTTACAGTGCAGGATAACATTAATCCAGTACTGCAACTGAATAAATGTCTCTGAACTTGTATGAACAGACAGTAGGTCAGAGAGAGCTGACTATTAAAAAAATCCCCGAATTATTTGAGCATCAAGACACACACGAACAGTTCTTCAAAAAATTAGCAAAGAAAAAGCAAGTAATTTGTAGACACAACTGTAAGGAGGACCCCAATACAGAAATTACAGACTTCAAAAGAAAATTATATAAGGATGGGCAGAAACTACTCTGGAGCTGTCAGCTCCAAGTTAATTGAAAAAAATTTAGAGAAGCTTTTGAAGATACCCTGCATAGAGTATTATTAACCATAGAAAAGACCACACCAGTAAAAAAATGAAATAAAAGTAAGATGGACATCTCAGCTAATTTATGATTCATTAAACAACAGGATACAAAAAATAAACAAACCAAGAAGTCAGAAGCGGCTCTGAAATAGCACTGAGTTGCTTCTAAAAATTTTGCTTTTACTTCAAGTATGCAACTCCAAGTCCAGACTCGTTACTGAGCAACACATTACATGGAGGAGCAAAGCAATTGCAAATTGCAAGGACACACAACGGAATAGATCCTGCTCCTGGACTGAGCAAACAACTGCAGGAATCAGTTGTCGTACATAATTACCACGCTTAAAAAAAATCAACTCAAACCACACAATTTCATTTATCAAACACACATGTCACTAAATCATGGCTCATCTCTGTTTCCTGGAGTATACAGCACACCTCGCTGAGGTTACTTCAAGATTCATCTGTATTAGCGTAGATGTTTCACAGCACAACATCAGAGAATAACATCTATCTCTCTGCACTCCAGGATCGCAGACCATTGTCACCTAGACAGCGATCCTCAGCCTTCTCTAAGTTTTTCAAGTGAATTCCAGAGTTTCTCTTAACTTCCTTTCAATTCTTAGTTTTCTCAAGTAACAGCAAAGACACGTGGTTGAAACGGAACACAATTTTCCCAATTAGCATCTTGTGCACCAGCATTCTAGCAACATTCCTACAGTACAGGGATTCAACTTCACAGCACCACAAGTGGTGATTTCCTGCCCCTGACACTCTGTCAGCCAGACTATTGATAATTTCTCTTTTAAGAGACCTCCATGCAAAATTTCAGGGCAGCATGTTGGGTAAGTACCATAAAGAACACTAAATTTTAAACATCATATCAATAGCAAACATGAAAGAGGATGTTTGTTATTTACACTAAAAAAAAAAACACCACCCAGTTTTGTTTGCCAGTTTTCTGAACTGTTTATGGAAAACTATCATATCTAGACTATCCTTGAATCACTCAGCGTGCCACAACCCCTGCCTCCACAAAGTCTGACATTCAAATTACAAACCCAAATTTTCTAAAGTACCCTTCTGGAAACTTCATTAACACAAAATGGCATTGGTATGACAGTGTATACCTGTTTTGGAGAAGGGGGAATAAAAGGCCACAAAATTCTGAGAAAATTCTAAAGGTAGCGTCGCATCTTAAGAAATTCGATGACCTTACAGAAGTTTGACAAACTTGCAGACCCAAACATGGGGTATCAACTGAGCCCTTTGGAATAGGGGTGCAGCTACATACATAACAGTTTAGTACTAAAGCTCCCTAAATCCACTCAGGTCCTACTGGGGACATAAATGCTTCTATTTCTGGCTATGACTCAGTCCCCATACCATGTGGGTAAGGAGGAGAATAATTCACTGCTACCTTTGAGAAATATGGCAAAGAATTACACAAATCATTTGGAGAAGATTCCATGCTAATAATATCAATGAAGATAATTGCATCCTTTTTTTCATTATTGTGTACTTATTGCCCACAGACTATTGTTACATACTTCCTGTACTACTCCCTCATCTAATTCTTTTACCTGACACTGCAGTAACACAGTACAGGAAACACTGGGAGCGAAAATTAAAACACAAAACACTGAAAATCCAAATTCAAAAACTTATAAAAGAATCTCTTTACTATGCCAAATAAACACTAATGTGTTTGCCTGCCTGCTGGTCTGCTGCCTTTTTGCAAGGCAGAGTTTTTCACAGAGAACACACACTGGGTTCCTGTTATGGGGATTTTGACTTCTGGGCTTATTAAAATAAGAGTAGCATAAAAAGAAAGGAAGGGAAAAAAAGAAAAGAGAAGAAAGGAAAGGAAAAAAAGAAAAGAAGAAAGGAAAGGGAAAGAAAAAAAGGAAAAAAAGGAAAGAAAAAAAAAACAAAACACCACTGTTGCAGATAGTACATGGAGCTGCCAACAGCACAAATGACTTTTCTGACATCTGGAATGAAATCAGGGAAAACAAAGTCTGCCTGCAGAAGACTCCCAGGGCACAAAGAGCTTTGGCCTTCTTGACAGATAAAATGTTAAGTCCTGAAATTATGTCATATCACCTAGATCACAAAATAAATGTAACTATCTTTCTGAAAGCAATCCTACTTTTTTTGAGCCTACACATAAATATTGGTTTTTATTTGATAAAAGAATTTTTTTAAGTTACTTATTTTTTTCCCCCTCAGATTTCTTTCAACAGTGTTTCTATCCCTAAATCTGTACTGTCAAACAAAACCGAGGTGGATTGTAAAAAACATACACACATTTTTAATAAGGTAATTTCCTGGACATTTTCACTTTTGGGAAAACCAGTTCAACTAAAGTGCCCAACTTCTTACACAGAAGTCAGGTGAATAAAGCTAGCAAGTTATTATGTGCATTAAAATTGGATACAGTTTGATCTTCCACAGTGTCAAAAGATAAAATCCTAAAAGAAACTCACAAGGGACACATTCATATTTTTATACAAAAATTTTGTGTCTATGATAATAGGCTCATCTTCAATTTCTTCAATAGGCTCAAATTTAAAGCACATAGCTGAAATACCAGTGCTTTCTCTGGTTTCTCTTTATATTCTTAGCGTATCTATAGGCATTTGGATAGCAGAAAATATTTTGGCCTTTTCACAACAGTCCCAGAAGAATACTAAGGCAGTTTTGTTGAAGTACTTTTGTTTGATTTTGCCACCAAAAAAAAAAAAGAGAAAAAAAATTCAATAGAGAAGACTCCAGCAGCAACAGCAGCTGTGACAAACACTGTGTACTTACCCTCCTCTTCCCATTAACCTGTGCCAGCAGCAGTGGCAGTGGCTGCTCAGGCTGGCTTCTGCTACGGAACAAAAGACTCTTTTTTCTCTCTCCAGTGATTCACCAGCTGAGGCACCACCTGTTTCTCCCATCTTGCCTGCAGGACTGGATGAATCACAACCAGCAGCAAGAGCATCAGCCAAGGTCAGATACATTCTTTCTCCCTACTGTACCTAGAGCCACTTTCAAAGCTGGCTTCGTATTCTGGTATCTATAAGTACAGGGGAAAAGATGGACCACATCTGCAATACTTGCCTTTCTAGTGCTAATTTCCTTTCACAACTAACCAAACTGTTCCCTTCTCCATTCATCTGACCCCAAGGGGCATCAGTCTGTCTGAAAGAGCACCCCTGGCTTCTTAAGTAAACACACACAAATCACTGAACTGAAGAAATACAGAACTTATGAACCTTCTCACACATGACCAGTTTGCTGACCCATTTTGGGATAATCTTAATGCTTTCTCTATCATGTGCTGTTTTTCTATTATTATTTTCTTTCTCTACCAGATTAAAAAACTTCAAGAAAAGAGCAAGAAAACCTTTCCTCACCCTGTTCCGTATTTCAATCATATTTTCTGCATTTTACTGGTCACTGACTATATTTTTGGACTTCTTACTGCACATCTTGTTCTTCCTTTCATGCATGCTGAGACTCCTAAGTCAGTTCCCTCCTTTGACAAGGAGGTGCCCCCTAAACTGATCTTCCCCACCTCTAAAATCACCTGGGCTATGACTGTGCTTTCACTTTTGATCCCTTCCTTCCTTTCAGCTCCACAGCAGATGAAAGCAAGAGATTTATAGTCAAAGTCCAGCTCCCCACAGCCAGGCGGGAAGTCGGATGCCTCCACCCTCTTCCTTGTACTGAAACCATTCTCAAAAAGATTTAATACAACCTCTTCCTTGCCCAGTTTGGAAGATATCTATTCCTTTTTCTTTCCAGATGTCAAGAATACTGTCACCCATATCTAGTACCTTCATTTTGGGAACCTGTTTTTCTGAGGACTGATCCATAGAATTTTGGTTGATGAGTAACGATGGAGTTACTTGCATACTCAAAGTTGAGACCATGCCAAAGTAAATTACCAAATCAGAGGCTGGATGTCAGGGTGGCTCACACATTGCTGTGTTCTGATGCCAAATACAGAAACCTGTTAGACAATCATCTAAATTTTGGTTTGATTAAAATATAGCTTAACTAGAGCTTTAGCAAAAGGCCATACATTGACATAAGGGATGTACACTCATCTGAGGAGAAAGCAGAGCCTGTCTAATATTTTTGACAAATAGTTTATGCAACACAGGTTGCTGCTGACTGAGACTTTATCCCATTAAAAATGCAAAACAGGTTAGATTCCAGTCTCAGCATCAGCAACGGAAAGGTTGTGGAAGACAAAAGAGGGGATTTGCCTGACTGATGTGAACTTCTGAACAGTCTGCTCAGATTGCAACTGATAAACCAACCAAACGAGAGGCTCCCATATCAATAAATTGTGTCCAGCACGCAAGATTAATCTCCATTGTATTTTAAAGATTTTAAAACTTCTTTTTAAGAGAGATTCTCTATTGAAAAACGCTCACACGTATGAGGAATTCCCTGTAGTAATACGTCGTATGATCCTGTTGGTGCAAGTTATGAAGTGAATAATATACTGCTAATCACACAACTGATCTTGTATTACTCAAACAGGAATGGAAAAGAAATTACATCTACCAACACAGTTTACCTCTCATAAAAGTCAGCAGCTTCCTGAATTTACAGAACACTACGTTCTTACTAGGAAATCACAGTGAATTCAGCTGTGTCGACTAACAGCAAATTAAAACATGCATCTAGGAAACCTCAGAACAAGTGTACATCCGGAAGTAACAGTATGTTCTCACTATATTGCAATCATCATTAGAAAAGAACTCATATTTGAAACCTTTATGCTTCATACTATAGTTTCTGTTTCTTTTATGCAAACATGTCTGCTTATTCTATTCAATCGTCAAATAATCTTGAATTTTCAAATTATTTTTTACTACCAAAAGGACGATTTTTCTAATTTTATTTTTTTAGTAGATTGCAAATTTGGAAGAATTCAACATTTTCAAAATATTTTGAGACAACTCGTGAATTCTACACAAAATTTTTTTAGCAAATTAGGAATTTCAGGAAGTATAAAAAGAAAAATACATGAGAGGTCAAGATAAGAAACACATTTGTCACAAATGGCCCCTTTGAAAGGATTTTTTTTAGATTTTCTGATTCAATTTGAGAAATAATAGTTAGAAATCTCAAAAATATTGCAAAAAATTGTTTGCTCATCTCCTATACCTTCCTAAAGTTCATTAACATGTTTGAAAACAAGTTGAGTCCTTCCTGACTCAAAAATGTCCACCAGAATTAAGAGAGCCATAATCTTTATCACCAATTATGAGATGCAAATAACACGTCACACCTCCACATCTCCACGTTCAGAATTTAAATGCAAATCTTAATTGCTATTGCATCTGAATAAGGGAGGAAAGTTGACTCAGCACCAATGAAAATAAATTATTAAATTCTTCATGATTAAGGTAGTCAATTAAAAAAAATCCAACTGTTTTACCTATAAACTGAGAAAACTTGAAACTACTGACAGGCAATCATAGCAGAAGCCCACCAAGCCCTTTATACATGCTCAGTCTTCAAAACATAACACTTTTTTTTCCTAATATTGGAATGCACAGTCCTTAATTATGAGTTTATTTAAAGTTTAATGTTGTTATATGCTAATTAGGAATTAGAATGTTTGAGAATTCTACAATTTTTATGGCCAGAGCTGTATAAATAAAGCGTACTTCTCAAACACTTCAGTGCCAGTTCTGGCTGCCATTTGTATTTCCACACGTATGCCAAGAAAAACACAAAGCAAAGAAGAATATGAAACAGCAGTTTTCTACCTCGATTTCAATTCTTTGCAAAGCCTACAAGGAAGCTGTAGTGAGCATAGTACTTCTAAAAAGTGCTCTCCTGCTCACAGAAAAATGCTGAAACACCCCACTTAAGTTCTTTCCCCATCAGCAGTAATCAGAACGCTTCCCTACATAAGGAAACCTCTCTTATTGTCTCAGATAATTCCTATCACTTGCCATTTAGACAGGTCTGTATTTAGATGGACTTGGATGCAATGATGCCTCAGTTCATGCAACAATCAAGTGCCACATTTCTCAGTCTTAATAAGACAATAGTCTTTTTTTGCAATAACTCCCAGACAGTGATATATATACTCTGGCTTCTCCTACAAATATCCCAGGCTCAGAATGTCAGTTGTAAAAAAAAATACAGGTTTATACTACAAAGATTTTGCTATTTAAATGCATTGTGGAACAACTTTTATCTTCAAAGCAAGATAAGGCCTTGAGAAAACAGTGTTATTTTAGATTATTTATTTCACCAAGAATTAAGATGCTCTTGGCTTCTGAACTCATTTCAGACACTAGTTTAGCAACAGAGACAGTACTGAAGAATTATTAAATAAATACAAACTCTAAGTCATAATAAGGCCTTAAAAACAGCAAATAATCCCAGACCCAAAGCAAGGCTTTACTATTATCAACAAACTGAGGGTAAACAAAAAAAAAAAAGCATCATGGAGAATGTGCTCCCAAGAAACACAACAAAAATTAAAGTGAATCCACATTTTTACAGTTATCCCAAGCATGCTTAACTCTGACCAAAAATGACAACACATGTATGCAACATTGTCAGTATTTAAGAATACTAATATTTGCATTTCCAGATGCATTTGAAATAATTTCCCTAGAGCAGTTTTCATATTATGTTCAAGTATCTTGTTGCGCTCATGTGCTTTCATGTTCTGCAAATCATGGGGGAAATAAAACCTTACAAAGTCATGTAAGATAACCCAGAGTTTATTTGAAATCCAAGAGAACACTAGCCTGCAACCCCATCCACTGGCCCTGGATGTGTAGCATTAACTATAAATCAATTCAATCACAACTTTCAGGGAGCAATGTACCAGAAGAGCCAAAGCAGCCAGATCAATCATTAAAGTGAGCTTTAACAACAGCCCCCACGAACAAAGTGGCTGAAGATCTCCAGGACTTGAATCCTTAATTTGAAGTCCAAGATTATAGACCCATCACTTGGGATTGGGAGAACCATTCTGGCAACAGGTTGTCTTAAGAGCAATTCTCCTTCCACGCAGACATGTAAAGCAGTCGTTTTTTGGTTTAAACCTTCAAGAGAATATTTGAATTCAGATAAGCTAAGCAGAAGTCCTATATACCTGCTCTGGTAAAGTGACAGGGGTTTAAATTTCTTGTTCCTCCTCCCCCCTACCCCTTTTGGTAAAACTGTGAAACTCACAGAGTGTCATGGGAAAACTGGATCTTCTTCACAAGGAAATTCAAACACAGAGCAGGATCTCATTGTGAAGAGGTCAAAAAACACCAATAAACTTAGTGACAAACTATTTTTGAAGATAGTATTAGTGATAGTGGTGGTTATTTAAGAACAAATACAAACACACACACTTATATTTAAAGAAGAATTTACTGATAATTATACCTGCTCTTGTTGTACCACCATGTAGTACAAAACGTCACTGTCAGACAAATACAGTTCTATTGCACTTGTACGAAACACCTTTAAATCTTCAGTATTTTTTCAAACTCAAAGCTCCTACCATCACTTCTAGTTTTCACACTTAGAAATTTCTAACGAAAGTGTAATACTGTGATAAGAATGCCCCTTGCCATCCCCAATCAGTACACAACCAGCCCACAAAACCCAAGATACATTAATTGCTACTAACTTATATCAGCTTATGTAACACCTGCACCTTAGAGCGCATTTGTCTGATGTTCAAAATGAAATTAAAGGACTGCAGTAATGCAATCCTCCTGTCAACTAGTCAATGGGCTCTTCCCAGGGCAGCACAGAACACTGAATCCTGGTAAGCAAGGCTTACCAAAACAATTATTTTCAGAAATAAGAAAGCCATGGTAATTATTTAAGGTATGAAGGTCTGGGGACTAAAACAAAATTAACTTCATTTTCTTGGAAAATGACCAAGACTAGATAGGTTGAAGAAACTAAACAACCAGCATACTCTGAAATACCAAACTGGCTGCAGCAGTAAACTGAGGTTTACAGTTTCTGCATGCTGGCACAGGCTCAGCTTTCACATTTGCAGGGACAGGCCCCCAGCATTTCTGATTCAGAATCCCACAGGAATCAGTGACATTCAATGAAAGAACAGGACCTCATTCAATGGTATCTTACTGGAATTTTAAAGGATTAAACTAAAACCAGGATTGAATCTCCATAGAAGATACTCTGATGACAAGAAATGGGTTTAAAATTCACCTTGAAAAACTCTAAATATTATTTTAACTAAAATACTTGAAGTATTTAAGAAACATTCCAGTATGCATAAGTATTTAATATTTTTCACTTTGAACCAAAATTTTTATTCATTATACAAATAATAAAATCCAGAAAGAAAAAACTACTGGTCTCTGAACAGTAGACACCAATGTTAGGCGTCTTAACTCCATTTCAAAGAGAATAGAATTGTATCAAAATTTAAATTATTTTACACACAGTTTCATACAAAGAAAAGATTGTTATATGTCCCTATTGCCTGCCCTGAATTGATCTCGTGAATTTCCATATGCTTATATGGTTTGGAGCCACTTTCCATGAAAATGCAATCATTAATATTTTCTTTAGCTTCTATTAGGTTCATGGGATGCATCAACTGTGCAAATGCAAGGAATAGTTCATCTTTTATTTATTTGCCTGATAATTATCAAAACCAGTATATGACCAAAAAAATTAACTCTGACTTTTTCCTCTATACATCTCTTGTACATTAATTATATCACATGCTAATCTCCATTTACATCCAGCAGTGAGGTTTCATTTCTTGGAAGGATACAAGAATCACCAAGGACATGATTTTAGAAAAATAAATGGAGAATCTTGACATTCAGAATAGAGCTGCAGGAATAAAGCCACATCATTTGAGTTTATCCACATTAGCTGGAACGCCTTACTGTCAAATAATTTCTGCTTTCAAGAAACATGAACCTGAGTTCTATATGCATGCTGCAGAGAAATAACCGCTCACACACTCACAGGCTATTTTTCTCTCACGGGTCCTTTCTTTTCTGCTTTTCCTATTCAACCACAGACTTTTTTTTATTGTTATTATGTAGGTCTATGGCCTGTCATTGGCTTTGATGAGTTATGAGCATAACTGCACAACTTTACCACACTGTCTGTGAAGTGTGTGTTTTTCAGGGACACAAAGACTGCATGGCTATTCTTGCTCCTTTCCTTCATTTTTTATAAGGAAACAGAAGACAAAACCTGATTACAATACCATTGTCTTTGTCTTAATGAAAGTTTTTGCTCAAATACTGGGACCTTAAGAAGAGAAAGCTTTTCCTGAAATAAGAGCCTCATTCTTTTAGGCTGTAATCAAAAGCTTTAAACCATCCTCCAGCTGAAACAGAGAGGATTTGGGATTTTTTTAGATATTAAATCTGTAAAAAATAGTACAAGAAAACTCTCCATCAGTCTGCAGGACCACTACCTAAACTAAAAAAAGGAGACTATTGAGCTGTCAAAGCATCATGCAAATCACCCTCCTCACCAAACCATCTGCACCATAACTGCAAGCAAGCACAAGCAGAGCACATTGCTGGCAACAGCCATCTGTTAATACTCAACTGGAGTTTGACAGCACTGAGTGCTGCTCATACCAGGACACACTGCTGTTGCTTACCAAGACACCCACATTGATTCCACAGACTGAAGTCTCACCGAGTCTTTTTCCACATGAGGTTACACAAGGATATGGAATCTCATTTTACTATTAATTTTTATTTCATTCATGAGTTTTCTGTGAGGAATGTACTTTTAATTCCTGTTCTTCAAAGTAAAAAAAAGAATTGTCTAAACCATTCAAAACTCCAGATAGCAGATTTCTAAGAACAACACAAGGGAACAATGGTGTTAGTGGGACCAGGAAATCAAGAAACCATAAATAAATATCAAGTATTGTTTTCCAGCATCTTCTATAGTTTTGGATCCTGCAGGCCTTCCTCTGGATGAGGAAATGACGCCTCTGCAAGTTTTCCTTGTGCCTATAATAGATCACTATAATTTGCCAGACCTGGGCAAAGTAAAGGCATTGCACTTGCAGAGAGTGAGTCATGGAAAGGCTCATCTGTTGGGGAATAATAAAAGCTACTGTGACCATAGATTCATTGTCTGACTACAAGATGCTGCTCCTCCACTACAAAGCCTGATTTCCCCCTTTTAAAGAATAGGGTATGGCTGGCACAGAAACAGCCAATCCATCTGAGCTATGGCACTGCATGAATGTACTGGTGGAGATAGCTTGAAAATGCAGGCAAAATAGCTTCAGGAGCAGAACCATGGCTACAGAGCAGCTTTAGGAAGACAGCTGATGCCAAGATCAAGTTCGAAAGTCTTCTGTCTATATGTGATCCTGATAGAAATCTCTTCACCTTCCTTCTTCCCATAGATCCCACCTGTAGGAGGGACCAGCATCAGGGAGGCAAGTGAGGCAGCAAGGTCAGGGCAAGATGCTCTCCACTAGCATTATTCCAGATGTTCATGATTCACAATTATACCAAAAAGTACAAGAAAAAGAAGAAAAACTTGTGGGAAATGTGTTTGCTTTATATTATGAAGCACAAGCCCAGAAAGAGAATGACTACTTCACACACACAAATGAAGTGGACACAGACTCACAGGCTGAAAGTCTGTCAGAAGGAAGAAAAAAGAAAAGCAGATTGCTTGGTCTTTCAGGCTTAATCTTACTTCTCCCAAACTGCCTGTTAAAAATTACTAATTGCTAAACTTCGATTTTTTTCCAGCAGCATATGTAAGAAAGTTATCCAAGTACAGAGGAAAGTTGCCAAATCCACAGAGTTAGAAACTTTCCACAGGCTTTTTTTCAGAAGAGACGGAGTTTCATTTCAAAATATTTTTCTAGCCTCTTCTACTGTGAAGACTGCAGTGCAATGATTTACAGAATGGATGCTATCTCTATAGATAAACAAAACCATCATTCCCAAGAGATCTGACCTTAACCCTCCATCCTAAAATAGTATGGCCAATTACATAGCAGCAGCAGCCCACATCCTTAAAATATCTTTGACTGAATTATGGAACTAAGTGCTAGTCTTTACTTCTGAAGTTTGCTATGGACTGCAACTAACTGAAAGAATAAAATATACAACTAAACCAAACAGCTATATTTGTCATAAAATAAATTCCAGCAACTAAATGGTGATGCAGTAGTATGTACTGTTAGATTTGTTGTTGTTCTTAAAAAGAAGAGCTCAAAAAAATGCACAAACTGACTTATCATTAAATCAACTTGAGCAGTAAACTAAAAGCTTCCAGGAAGTTTATCATCCTGTTTGCTGACTATAATTTGGCTCGTTTTGTTTTGATACTGTGTTCCTGTCCCTTCCACTCATGACCTCCAAACCAGGCAAAAGCACTGGAACCTCAGCGCCTGTACTCCACTTACCAAGTCCACATACTTTGGGTTATAGGGAAGAAACAGCTTCTTATCTTCCCTCTAATCTAAAGGAAAGAGCAAAACTGTGGCTCATTTGGCACAAGAGGGGTAACAAAAACGCATCTGTCAAAAAGCATCTTAAATATACTGGACATTTACTGACCAAACCAGTGCAAACATTTAGGTAACAGAATGTTAGTCTGATACACTGTCATTTACAAAGAAAATCACTGTGGGTCCAACAAACAGATTTAATGTTTACAATTAGAACTCCTTTTGTTGGCTGCTATGTTATATTTTAAACCTATTTTTAGCATTATTTTTATGGAATTTCCTTTCCAGTAATACTCTACTTCACCAGAATTACCAGCAACAAATGTGCAGAAGAACAGCACAAATTCAAAATCAGCACTAATATTGTCTCTATCATTTCTGCAACAATAACAACTTTGATGATCAACATGGGATACTGTTTGCTACATAATTGATATTCTCCTATAATTTAAATGTTTTTCTGGAAAATCTGTCCTAAATCAAGGATAGTGGGATTATCTCTATCACACAAGAACTATGGAAAAACTTGTATCTCATCAGTGATTCTATAAGCACTTTCTCAATGAACTACTTTTGAGATACAACAGTCATCATAGAAAACTGAGCTACCTTTTATAATAGATAAATTAGCTGAGCAACATCAGTTCAAATATTAGCACCAAAAAAAACCCCTAATTTGATATTAGGGAACATTTCCTTCTCTCCTTTGTAGTCTCCATTGTTATCTACAAAGCACAATAAGCACACATCACATTTCACTCTTTGTGTAACAAAACTCAGCATCCTCAATTAATATGACTGAGCAGAAGTAAGTTTGATAACATAGCAAATACTGCACACTATCCTTCCAATTCCTGAGTGGACAGGCATCCTGGTAAGCCTTCCAGAGATGCCTTCATTCAGTGTTAAGGACAAAGGAAAAGAGCACAATTTCCTGCCTATTTTGAAAAAACAGAGTTCACCTAAGAAACAAAGGAGGGTGGAGGCCCCAACACCACTAAGTCCTTCTGGACCAGAGTAAGTGCTGGGAAATAAGCAAGATTTAGCGCAACTAGTTCATGCTCAAATCAAGAAGCCCGAGAGAAAAAAAAAGCCTCCATGTGCAGAAAAGGTGGACCAAACTGAAGGCAAATCCCCAGTGAAGACAGAGCTGCTCTTGGCTGAGCTATGCCCCAGCAGTTCAATACATTAACATACTTTGCCAGGCAAAGGCAAGGAGTATTTGGAGGACTTAATGGCCAAAGGAGTTTTCCTGGTCATGTGGTGGTATCAACCACTGGACTGTGCATTTTCAAACAGAAAAGGGCCTTGGATGTGGGCCTTTTTGCAGAGGCTGAAGCATGAAAAGGATCAGACCAGCAGCAAGATCAGACTGAAAAATCAACTACAAGTACATACCCTCTCTGTCACACAGTCCATATGTGAACAGGTAACAGTGAGTACAACGGCTTCATACAAATCCTCACCTATGCAACAAATTACATTAAAGAAAGCAGGACTGAGTCATTCCATACACCCAACAATGATTTGTATTCTTATTTTCTCTTCCCTACGCAGACATCAACTTGAAAAGATTTCATAATACGCTTGCATTTGCAACTGGGCAAGTATATTATAATTGCACAGACAGCTTCTCTTTTTGTCAAATGTCTTCTGCACGTGAAAAATCCCAGCAGCAAAGTTCTGAATTACAGCACACTCTGAAACCAGAAAGGTTTCTGAGTGTACCTTGCACAAGTCTCCATGCAGTATTGTCAGTCTGGCATCTATCCCAAGAACTACTTAACATTCTTCACTTAAGCAGCACGGAAAGGTCTGGAAATTTCTCAAACTAAGGAACCAACAAAGTTGTCAGTAGACACAAACCTCCCACTCCTACTTAATTACGTCCTTACAGGGTCCTTCCAGACCACCAGATCAGGGAATCATCTGAGAACAAACAATAAAACAAATCTCTCTTCCTGAAGTGTTCAGCATTGATTGGAACTGAATGCATGCTTCCCTTCCCCTCACAACAAAGGAGGGGAAAAAAGGCTTGATATAGCTTATTGTATTTGCCCTGTTGTGTTCATGCCCTCAATAATGCAGGAACTAAGGCAAAGTTTTGTTCTTACTTCTGAAAGAGTGCTTCTCCTACTTATCTCTGAGAATTCCATGATCTAGATCTAATTCCCAAAATTCACATGTTGTGTCCTACAGCATCCTTTTTAGAAACGACCAGACCAGTGGTTTTCCAAGGGATCACACAATATAGTACAGGACAGGCAGATTTGGCTTCCTAAACTCAAAACTTCTGTATCCAGTGAGAAGTCAGCACTGTTTTTGAGAGGGATGCTCCTGGTAATGCATAGATAGCAAGGTTGCTGAGCTATGGGCTATTTAAAATTGTCTTAGATTAGGCAGTAGAATTTGCACAACTCACATACAGTAATGGGGTCTGGATGAGCTTGATCCACAGTACTAGACTAGTGGGTTCAATGTCCGTGTGAAAGCTCTTGTGATCTCCAGAAGAAAACTTACCAGCTGTTCCTTCAGGCTATTCGCAATTTCCAGTGCTGTGAAATCTGCACAAAGGTCTGATGTGTCTAGTTTTTGAGATTCCTGAGCATTCAAGATAAGCCAAGTAGACACAGTCCTTCCAGTTCCTATGTTTAGGCTACATATGTGCTTTACAATCCCCATGAATACCAATGGATTAATTTTTGACCACAGGAAAACATCCCCAGCTTTACTGTTTGCCTCTGGTTGGAGCGAGTGCAAAACTGCAACAGCTTTGATAGGCAGAAGGATCTACATGCCTGCTTTTACTTTACTTCCACGAACTAAGTCTTGCTCTCAGAAAAGTACATGTCTAGTCATTGATTTTGGTGAAAAATTGACTTTGAAAATATTTTTATCAGTTTGCAGTTATTCTGTGCTAACAAATTTTGTTTACTGAACACTAAAAATAAATTAATTGAATCAGATTTTGACTTTTCACTGTGCCTCAGAGTATGCATATAGGACTACCACTCCAAAGTGCTTTCTTAGCAGTCTTCAGACTCACAAAAGCTGATACAAAGTCAAATACATTGATTTATCAGATCGACTACCATGATAAATAAAATCAACACCTTGTAAGTACAAAATAACAATGTAATTTCTAGCAAATTAACAGTGACCTGGGATATGCCAGAAAGACAAACATCTGGGTAACAATTACTAAGGCTTCCAAAGCCCAGAACAGACTTCCTGCCTAGTCAGATATTCAAATCTGAGAAATAAATATCATTAAACGCTTTCTTTAGAACTCATTTATGTCTATATTCCATACAAAGCCTTCTTCATCAATCAGTTTGAATGAGCTTTACAAAGAAGTAAACAGCACTAAAGGGGCAGGGGAAAGGCTCATAGATGGGATAGTATAATAGATGAGATTAGTATAACAGTCTCTGTTACAAAACCCAAAATACCAAATTTTTTACAAAGCAGAACATCTCACTGGTTAAAGCCACCCTACACAGAGGCTAAAGTGTCAGATCATAGAGATTACAAATGCACTATGCCACATGATGAGGCCCTACAAAAGAAACTAATCAGAATATGATAAAAATAATGCATAATTGAGAGGGTACTTGGTTGTTGGGTTTTTGATTTTGTTGTCCTGTTGCCATTATCCATAACAGGTTTGATCCTTTGTTTGGCCTTCCTAACAAAGGACATATTTTACCTGGACCGTAAAATATGTCTAGTCCTGTGTATCTCATGCCACCAGATGAAGCTCAGATGAAAATAACTGAATTCAGACACATATTTTCAATAAATGTCATGTTATTAATTTAAAATATGCTATCCATATGATGTTACATTAGCCTATTTGAAGCAAAAAGTGAAGTAAAATGTCAGTGCTGGATTCTGTCAGGATATTGACACTTGCAGCACTCCCTCACACATGGGCTGAACAGTAACAATTTTTGAGAAGTTGGTTTAGATGGCTAAAATAATTTTATAGCATGTTTTAAAGTTCCCTTACACGATTCCAAGTATCTGGCTGGCTTCATACTGGGTTAGAACTTCATGATCAAGCTACTTTGCTCATTTGGTATACTTCACATTCGTTTTAGAAAGGGTAGACACTCTTACTGAAATATATTCTGTAAACATGAACTTTCAGCAAGTTTGCAAGGCAAAACCCAGCATCAACATTTTTCTCTATAATTTTGCTTATCCATAAGACTGTATGCTAGCATAAACATATCCAATCTGAGTCTTAAGAGCTCATACAAGTCCTGCTTAACTAGATATTTGGGATGCAAAAAGAACTATATATTAATTCCACATAATTTAATGTAGTATTCTGTAAACAGAATAATCCTCGATGAAGTATATTAATTTAATGAGCAAACACTGGCACGTTCCTACCTTTTTCCCCCCCACACCACAACACAACCAGACTATAAGAATTTTCAAGGTCCCACACTTTTCTAAGCTCTATGCAAACAAAACCCTGATGACTGTTTCACTCAACTTCACTCACAGGAGAAAAAAAAAAATTGAAAGCAGCCAGAACAATAAGGATGTGCTGATGCAAGCAGGAACTCAACCGCTTTTCTTCATGTTAGGAGAACAAGAACACTTCTCTCAAAGAGCCATTAGGTCAGAGACCTCAAAAGCAAGAAACTGGTAGCTAACTCTGGGCTGAAACAATGTCAAGGACAAGTCCAGCACACCCAATACTTGTGATGCAACGTCAGAGAAATATTATTTCATGCATTAGTCAGTTGTGTTTGCAGTTTGCAGAAAATGTAGAGGCCTGCATTAAGTTTTAAAGATTATCCAGCTAACATCTTGAAAGGAAAATACTGATTTCCGTGGAAACAAAAGGATCCTTGAATCATTTAAGACTTACAAGTCGTGCTTCCAGAAGCATGCCCACAGCCCCAGAAGACTAAATCTCAAATGGTGCTTTTCCTGGGTTTTGCTGCCCCTCCTTTTTAGGTCATTTTTTGTTGTTGTTGGGGTTTTTTTCAGGGTTTGGGGGTTTTTTTAGGGTGTGCTTTGAGATCGTTGGCAATGCAAGTGCAAAAAACATCAGCTCCTGAATACCTGGAAAACAATAATTATGCTCCTGCACTGGGATACTCTCAGCATGCGGGGGTATGGAAACACATTACAAACAACACACTGAGCTTCGACAACATTTGCAATGCTAAATTATTTATTCTACACATTGTAGCTGTAGAAGCTAGAAGTCAAAAGGGGTGCTACCACACATTTGCAACAGGTACAAATACATATATATAAAAATCAACTGGCTTCCTTTGCAAAGAAAAGTGAATTCTGCAAAGTTGCAAGTAAGAGGCTTCATTTCCACGAAACATAACCAAAACTGAGAAGAGTAAAGCCATGTAATCATTAAATCCACTTATATGGATTTATGTTCAGCTGGAATACTTATTAAGGGCCATATTCCCATAACAGATCCATGTAACTGTATATATACTCCAGCACGAAGCCCTCAGTGCCTAATAATTCCAACTAATGCAGAACACAGACACAGCTCAGCAGCAAAATAAACCAGAAACTTCACACCTATTCACCTTCTCCACAGAATTTTAATATGGCAGGGCCTTGATGATGTAACAGATTGTCACACTTTAGCATAATGGTTATGATGGACATTTCTGCTCCCTAGGCTCTGTGAGGCTCCCTGCAAGTAATGGTCTCATTAATTCATATTTAGGAGAAAAAAAAACAACTTAGAGCATAGCCAGTGGTTGTACAAGAAACATTTCCTGATGTTCTTACAGGAAGCTGTCTCGGCTACCTTCCGCCTCAAGCACGGAACACATTCCTTTGATTTTGTCATCCCTTAACAAAAACATAGCAACAAGAGTATTTAAACAACAAACAAAACAAAGAAAAAACCACACCAAACAAAAAGAAAGCCCATAGCCCTCCTGAAACAAAACAGTCAACTGCCCATGTTTTTCCTCTCCTGCAGAAAAGTTGAAGTGAAAACCATATGACAACTGTTAGTCACACTGCTTAGTATATAAATGGAAGACACTCATCATAATGTCTACAATGCAAGAATTTACTTAGGGCTAGAAAACTGACAGCACTCTTACTATCCCAGATGAATATTTTCTAGCAAACAGTTTTAGGACTAATGCACACACTAGCATGCACTGGTGTCCAAGTTTTTCAGAAGCATAAAACTTTGAAACCTTCTTTTTAAACTCATGTTTCAGTGTGCCTGAGATAAGTGCAGGAAAAAGCCCATTTTGGAATTCCCTTAATTCTTGCATCAGAACTAAGTCATTTGTATCTGTTTTCTATGCACGTGTTTTCTTTGAAAAAATTTGCAGCCAGTCCACTTCATACCAATTGTTAATTTTATTTCCTTTAAATTGCATAAAATACACAAAAAAATTAAGTATCACAGATTTCTAATAGATACTTCTGTGAAGTTGTAAAGTGAATTTGTATATGACTTTTTTTGGTTTAGAAATTAAGCGACTCTGAGGCGAGGTTCTGAGATATTACACTTCTGATGTCATTAGCTTGGAAAAACCATGGTTTTTCTTTTTTTTTTTTAAGTACTAAGACATTATAATAAAAAGCCATGGTTAAAATAAAAGGTCACAGAGTCATGAACCTTTACATAGTAGCAGTCAACTGCTTCCACAGAACTGTGGGAGCACTGGCTAGAAAGGTAGGCCCTTCCTGAATTTACAGAGCACAGTCCTAGAGACACCAGACCACTGTGGATTACACTTAACATACAGATATAGCAGAAAGAGATGCTCTGTTGAGCTAAGATACACATAACTGAAAGTCGGCCTGTTAGAAATGTCAAACACATAAGAGTCATCTCTAATTCACATTGACTTTCAAAGGCATAGTCTTCAGACTTCCTTGACCATCTTCGAAAAACCCAAGGCTTCATTCAAAAGCAACGAACCTAAGTTAGGGAATTAAAATATTCCTTTTATGAAATAATACAGTGTCATCATCAAGAATAATCAATATATTCTCTCTCTCAAATTCTTGGGTGGTTTGCTGAAAAAATATTTTAGGGGTCGACAACTTTCATAAATATGAAACTAGACTTGTTCCCCAGTCTATATGTACAAAGCCAGCTAATCTGTGCAGCACTGTAAGAATGATTTACAACTTTCTGACGCATCAGTAGTGGAAAAAATGATGCATCAGAATTTGTCTTTCACTTTACATTTATAACTGTCAAACTATACACAAATAAAACACAGAAAATAAATAATTCTCCAAATGTAATGAAGGAATAGAAACAAATCCTCAAACAATTCTGGGGTCTATGGAGCCTAATCTTTTGAAAAGGCAAAAAATAGTGAATTTTTGTAATCCTGTTGGATTTTGAGGGTATAAAGAATTCAAGTAATTTTACTAGTACCCTGAGTTTTGTAAGCCAATGTATACGGTTCCTGAAATCTCTGACCTCCAATTCAAGACTCCTAGCATATGAGGTATAATGCATTGCATTTCAAACATATTAACATGTTGGAGGTACCTCTAACGCATCAAATCTAGGAAAAAAAACAAAAACACCAAACCTCCTATTTGATTCATATCCTAAACTTTAAGGGGGAGAATGGACAATCACTGCAGCCCAAATTGTATCAGAAAGGGAAATGCCAAAGGATAATTATTTTTAATTGGGTCCCACTAACAATGAGAACACTTCTTACCACTTGAAAAATAATGGAGAAATAATACTCTAATCATGGTCATCCAGGGCAGTGTTGTAAGCACTGATTTGTTTTCATCACCTTTTGGGGTCCTTTTTGCTAAATATCTTTTCTATGTATTGCAGGTTAATTTAAATACCATCTCTCAATTGTGCTTTAGTACAGTTGAGTATGTTCAAGGACTAAACAAAACAGCTACACAAACATTTTAATTACAAAGACATTTCCATTTTTAAGCATCATAAGAAACTGCAGACAGTTTAGTGCAACAGAGGGGAAGAAGAATGTCCTCAGACAGCAATAATAAACAAACACCCTTTGATTCTGGTCAGACCTTGTAAGGATTACTTTTTTCTCATGCACTGAACTCGTAACTGTATCACTACTTGAATGTTTCTGACTACAGTTTGGAAGAAGTTTTAGGACCTTTTACCTACCAGCCACTAGGATGGTCCAGGTTCAGAAGACAAAAATTAATCTATTGTGGCTTTAATTTCATTTTAGAAAACAGTAACTGAGACCTAAACTAACCTAAAATCTGACTACATACAGCACATTGATCGTGC
Organism: Sclerurus mexicanus; assembly: GCA_013396755.1. Lineage (NCBI taxonomy): Eukaryota > Metazoa > Chordata > Aves > Passeriformes > Furnariidae > Sclerurus > Sclerurus mexicanus. Next base: position 681,439 of record VWZF01006634.1, read on the forward strand.
AAAACAAGCCACAAAACTAGAGAAAGACAGCATTTTCAAACCGACTGTTACTCTGGCACCAGAAAAAGTCTGCTCACTTTCTGCAAACCTATTCAAACCCAGCAAAGCTATCCAAGTACAGGAGAGGATTATTTGCTACACGTATCTAAAGAGCTAGTAAGCAAATCCATTTTTTAAAGTAATACAGGCTACTTTCACCTTTAGAGCGTTAATAGCTAGTAAGTGAGAATGTTTCTTGCAGTACTTTCAGCTACCCACAGAACTCATTTCCCTGTACTGGAAACAGTTGCCTTCCAATTAAGGTTTCAGTCATTAACATAACTGGGTGGGGGGGAAGGGGGAACAGCCAGCCCACAAATTAAAAATTTTACAGTTCTAATTAGAGATGGACACAAAAATGTTACATGTGCAAACAGGTATGGATAGTTTTCAAGGTTAAAAAAACCTTGACAAAAAGCTGATTACAGTCACACCGATCATTACAGCTTTATTCTAAACTCTCCATAGAATTTTTCTTTACAGAAACAGCATCACAGCCCATACTCCAAACTGAAATCACATTAATTAGCTAGGCAGCAAAGTTTCAAAGCATACCAAATGCTTACTAGAGCCCACTCTGCTATTGTGTTTAACTCTGAAAACAAGTCATGATGAGGGAAATCTACATGATAAGCATACTTCAGCTACAGAAAAAAGGTTTTAATCTGCCTAGAAATTGGCAACCGCTGGCTCTGTTTTCAATACTTTATGTTATGTTTCTCTGCTCGCTGGAACGAATTGGCTGCCATGAATGAAAAGAAACTTTGCATTTAATCAGTGGCATGAATTTAGACTGAAAGCTGCTGTGCAGGACTTCTATGAAGAGTCTGGGCCCTCTGCCATCCTTGTGCTTGTGAATGAAACGGCGTGAGCCACATGCCCTCCTCCTCTTCCCCCTGAGCTGGGGCCTTCGCCCTTCCCTTTGCTGGGAGGGCTGGGGAACCAGCCTTTTACTGGTGAAACGACCATGACCCAGAAAGGCATTCAGTGCCATCAATGGGCTCGCTTGAGAGATCTCAGCTGCGTTTTCCATCCTGCCTCTTTCACTCCTGGTTTCTAAATCAACTTGTGAACCAATGCTGAGAGAGCCCTCCTCGCTCATTCCCTTGATAAATGGGCCCCTAAACTGATCTCTGACCTCGCTGCATACTTTTCCTAAGTTACTGCTGACCCCAGAGACTCTGCACCCCATTGTCCTTACAGGTTTGACTTTGTTTTTGTATCAGGTCATACTGATCAAACAGAAAAACCAAACAAAACAAAAAAAAAAAAAGAAAAAACACACCAAAAATTTCCTCCCTCCCAAAAACTCCCCCGACTTTATTACCATACAGTTACTCTAACAGCAAAATCCCATACAACTACTCTAGCAGCAAAATCCCTATTCTTCTCTTCACTCATAAGGATTACCATATGCTTTTCATTAAAGTACTACATTCAATGAGTTTTCAGCAGACAAAAAAACCAACAGAAAATGTATTTAAACTAATAAAATTTCACATTTTCTTCAAAATTAGTGATAGATGTCCTACTTAACCAAAAAAAAGCTCCTAATACCCTAAATTTTAAATGTTAAATATTGCTGAATCTGGATAAAGAACCAGGTGCTATTAAGTAATTAATTTCATGAACTTCAGAGCTGAGTCAGACTTGGAACACAGGCTGCTAAAAATTTCAAAGAACAATCACAATGTCTGTTTCATGTCTATTTGTTTAGTTCTCTTCTATAGACTTTATGCTCAAATACTGCTTAGAATAACTTCAATAATGCACATCTCAAAGCCATTTTAAATACATATTTAAAACAGTAGAACTGCAAAATAACACCTTTTTCCATGGAACACTATATTAATGATTTTCTCTCATTTAAAGCATGAATTTACTGAGCTTCCTAGCACGCAATTCAAGCTTATCACTTAAGGTTTCAAAAACTTCTTGATACAATCTCCAAGCTTCCCCATTCCAGAACAGTTCTTGTTCTATACCTACCCAAAGAATTCATCCAGATATGTTTCCATTCAAATTACAAATATTACTAAACCCCTGGGCTTTTATATTTTTCACTAATGAACATCTCTCCTTTGCTAAATTACTTTAAAAAGCATCCCACTTGACTTACAAAGTATACTGTAGTGCATCTTAAGTAAACTGCAGTTACATGAAGCCCTCAACAGATCAATTCCAAACAGTCAAGGAAGCTTCCAACTTCCAGCAGGAAGCAGGTCATTGATCTCCACCACATGCAAGAACTTTCCCAACCTTTCCCAAGCACAGGACCAGCAGGACTCCAGAGGCAGCTTCCCCCATCACCTTTCTCTATCCCACACATGTGGCATCTCTTTGTCCTATAGTCAAAGATGCATCAGACAGAAAAACAGCAGAGTATAAGGTGCTTTGTCAAAAGCAGCAAGGATACACTGTAAAAGCAATGGACTTCTAGTGTGATCACTCCCATTCCACGCCACATGACAGATCCTCAATAAAATATATCCCCTGGCTGTTGTAAAAAAATGGGGTTGATCAAGCAAAGAGATGATCATGGCAGGAAGCAGAGCCAGGATTAATATTTTTTGGCTAACTGGGACTGGCCATGTTGCCCCCAATCCCCTAACACTGTTGCAGAAATTGTCCCTACCTACACCAAGCAGATACTTTACAGTAAAAGAAGTGGTACATATGACAGCAAAATTACCCAAGAAAGAGGAATAACAGAGTTAGCAGAAGTTCAACAGACATGAGTTCCTGGCACTGCAATGAAGATTTATCTTTCCTTGCCCCTCTCTGTCCAACTCACTTAAGATGAGCAGCGAACGATTACTCCAGTAATCATGTTTAAGCTGAAAAACATACACTCCGACATGTAAATTGATACTCATCTCTGCATAAGTCATTATCCTTTACATTCAGAGCAGAAGTCTCTACTGCTTCAGTGGACTAGCTGGTAATAATAACACATTAAGCAATCCTCAGAGTTTACCAGAGCAAGGAGTTGCACTTTCCTAGCATTTCACAGTTATTCCTAAATAACCAAGAAACAAACATGAAGACCTAGGAATCCAGAATTTCAGTCCAAGCTTTTTATGCCTAAGTGGTCTTATGTATTGATTTCTGCTTACAATTTATTGTTGCCTGGCCTCGCTGGCTCACCATTTTCCCCGCTATCAACCACTCCCAGCTCATAATTCTGTTGATTTCTGCTATTATGCTCTTTTTCCCCAATCCCGCATTTATGAACACATTCATTGAGTGGGGAAAGAGGCATAAAGTCCTTCCTGATCCAGCTGTAAGATTTAGGACTGAAAGGGTGCAGGCTATTAGAGATGCAACTGCTTGGAAAATCCTGCTCAGGCCAGTGGCTCTGGACTGGAATAGGCTCAGCGGCTGTAGAGAGGTGGCAGATGAAGAGTGAAATCAGTGCAGCAGTGTGCACAGTGCCAAGAACACTGAGTGCAAACAGATTCTGTAGGCAGTGATGGTGGAGGCTTCTAATTAGCCTCCACCAAGCGCTTCCGAGCTTTTCACTTGGTTGAACTGACTGGATTCGCACACAAGAGTAAAAGCCTATTTTCTGACACTAGGAAAATAACCCCAACACATCCTCCACTTTGCCTCTCCCTCATGTTAATCAAGTTGTGCAAAATACGAAGGTTAGTTTCCTAATCAAACACATAGAAAACTATCTCTGCACCTTTACTAAACTTCGCTGCCCATAATTATTAAAATTCCAGACACTAGAGTCTCTTATTTTGCAATTTGTTACTGGCAGGGCTAGCAGTTGCTATAGTGTTCATCAGTCTCTGTCTCAGCTCCTTCACATATTTAATTCAGTGACTCCAGATGCCAGTTGTCAGAATACCCACCCGCAGAAAGCTGCGCCTCTGACAGGAACAGCATGGCTTGAGTTCCAGTTGTTCCAAATAATGGAAGCTTGAAGGTATTGTATAATAAATAACATGTAAATAACTCCTGCACATTGAGAATGCTTATCCATTTTGTGCTATCCAGCACTATTATCAGAATACACAATCTACAACACACATTAAGAGTCTTTTTAGCTAATGTAAATTTGGACTTTCAAAGTAAATATTTATTTAAACTAAGACAAGGCACTTCCATTATGACACTAGAGTTCCAGGATAATGTTAACCTCTTTTTGCTTTTTTAAGCTACAAGTATGTACAGTAGCTCCAGTAAAAGTCTTTAGAAACAGACACTGAGTATGCTTCTGGAAACTTAAGTATTTTATTCATGGTCACTTAATGAATTCATTTTTGTGGTTACCAAAGAAAGATGACAAAAGCTGTCAACTTTTATCCATACTAGGGCCAGGCAGAAAAGACTAAAAGTAAAAAAAAATGTAATAAAGGAATTCTTCACAGGATAAGGAACAGTTTTCAATGGAAATCTAAAGCTGGAAATTTATATCTAAATCTGATGGAAATCTTTGCTTTTGAAGAAACAAGAAATCAGAGAAGAATGCCAGGAGGTCTGCATGGATAAACAAGGAGCTCCTGGACAAACTTAAACACAAACAGGTAGCTTACAGAGAGTGGAAGCAGGGTAAGATAGCCTGATAGGAATACAGAGAAATTGTCCGAACAGCCAGGGAAATGGTTAGAACACACAGAAGGCTGAAGTAGTCAACTGCATTTTTTACCTGTCATCACCAGCAAGTGTTCCAATCACACTGCCCAAGATGCAGAAGGTGAAAGCAGGAACTGAGAGAGTAAAGAACCACCTGCTACTGAAGCCTGGGTTCTACAACATCTAAGGAGACTGAAGGTGCAAAAATCCATGGGACCTGATGAGACACATCCAGTGGTCCTGAGGGAAATGGTGAGGGAAGCGGCTAAGCCACTATCCATCTTATTTTAGAAGTCACGCCAGCCCATTGAAGTTCCCACTGTCCGAAAAAGGGAAAACATAACTCCATTTTCAAAAAAAAGAAATAAGACAGACCCAGGGAACTACAGGATGGTCAGTATCACCTCAGTGCCTGGCAAGATCATGAAGCAGATCCTCTGGGAAACTATGCTACAGCACGTAGTGATCGGTGACAGCCAACATGACTTCACTAAGGGCAAATAATGCCTGGCAAATTTGGTGACCTTCTATAATGGGGTTACAGCAGTGATGGACAAATGAAGGACAAGAGATGCCACCTACTTTGACTTGTGCAAGGCATTTGACACTGTCCCACGCAATACCCTTGTCTCTAAACTGTAGAGACATGGATTTGATGAATAGATCACTCAGTGGATAAAAAGATTGGCTGGTCATGCTCAAAGTGTTGCAGTCAACAGCACAAAATCCAAAGGGAAAGCCATGACATGTGGTGTTCCTCAGGGGTCAGTGTTGGGACCGGCACATTTAACATCTTTGTCAATGACAGGGACAGTGGGATCAAGTGCACCCTCAACAAATCACACCAAAGATCACACCTAATCACACCAAAGTGAAGACACCAAACCATGTGGAGCTGTCAACATGCTGGAGGGCAGGGATGCCATCCAGAGGGACCCTGAAAGGCTTGAGAGGTGGGCCCATGTGAACTTCAAGAAGTTAACAAGGCCAAGTACGATGTTGCACCTCCCTAGGGGCAATCCCAAGTAGAGGTTGGGAGAAGAATGTATCAAGACTAGTCCTGGGGAAAAAGATTTTGTGATGTTTGTGGTTGGAAAGTTCATTATGACTCAGCACTCTGCGCTCTCAGCCCAGAAGGTCAATCACATCCTGGGTCCGCAGGTCAAGAGAACAGATTCTGCTCCCCTAGTATGCTCTTGAGAGCCCATCTGGAGTGCCATGTTCAGATCTGGGGTCCCCAACACAAGAAAGACATGGACATGTAAGAACAAGTACAGAGGAGGCTAGTAAGTTGATAAGAGGGCTGGAGCATCTTTCCTATGAAGACAGGCTGAGAGAGTTGGGGTTATTCAAATTGGAGCAGAGCAGGCTACAGGGAAATCTAATTGCAGCCTTCCAGTAGCTAAAGAGGTATGGAGTGAGAGGATAAGGGTTAAAGGTCTGAAACTCAAAGGTGGTAAATTCAGATTAGCTATTAGGAAGAAATTCTTTACTCTGAGGGTGGTGAGGCACTGGAACTGGAACTTCTTGCCCAGGGAGGTTGTGGGCTCCACATCCCAGGAAGTGGAGCAGGACAGGCTGAATGCAGCTTTGATCGGCCTGGTATAGTGGAAGGTTCTGGATACATGGCAGGGAGTTTGGAACAAGATGATCTTTAAGGTCCCTTCCAACCCAAACCATTTTATGATTCTATGGGAACACCAACAAAAAAAAACAAAACGGACCAACAAAGGAAAAAATTTAGTCACTGAGTGAAAATGGGAGACTGAAAGCCTCCTAACCAAGGTGCTCTCAATTTGTACTTGAGGCAATTTCTCTTCTCCCATTAACTACCTAGATAAGCACCTCCTAAAATAGAATCATTAGTAGATGCCTCAGGTTAGGACAATCCCACATCCACATATGTATACACACATATTACACAGCCATAATTATTTATTATTCATATTTAGCATGGCTTTATCTGCTAGAGGCAGAATCTGAAAATAAAATCTGTATTAGATTGGGATCAGCAACCTATTCCCTACCTCATCATATAATCTAAGGTAAGTTTGTCTTCCCACAATTTCCAGTTAACTGGGCATGCGTTAAGTATGAGCATACAAATTTAGAAGTCTACTGTGTAAAAGTTTCATTACAGAAAATTGGGGGCATCTAAACATATTTTCATTTTTTTCAATTATCAAAGTACTTATCACTGAAGCCATTCTTTCTCATTAGAAGAAAAATGATACACAGAATTTTTAATTAAAAAATCAGAGCATCTGTGGGGCAGGAGCAGCAGTATCAAATTCCACAAGGCAAATTGGCAAAGTCCTGAACAACAGTCATTAAAAGAGCATCAAAAAAAGAAGATTATCAAGTCTAAGTACACACAGAGGTCGAGATGAAGTGCCTTGCCTAAGTACTGTCCTCACATGAATAAGTGGGATTAGCATGAGTGCTGACAAACTGCTTTCACTCTGCACCAGAAGCACTGGAGATCTAAGGAGAAACTAAAAATTGACCAGTAGACTGGTCCCTCAGGTCTTTGTCTTAGGGCAGGCATAGCATCAGGCTACCTCATAACTTATGTTATTTATTCATCTTTACCAGGATATTAATCATGCCCTAGAAATAACAGATCCATACGGACAGCTGACTTTTCCTACTCTGCACAATGGACACAGGCTGTGCACATACAGCTACAGAAAGTCACAGGTGTAAGGACCAGCAGTGACCAGTTGATACCTGCTGGGAATGCACCCCTTCACATCGAGCTATCACTCAGGGATTTCACAAGGATTTTGAGATGTCTTTACACTGCCTATCAGAAAATATTCTTCCGAGATTGACTATAGCACTATTTTACAAGCTCAAATAGATTAGTTGTCATTGGTCTATAATGGGGTTTCACTTTTATTGTCCACTTCTAATCAAAAAGCAAAAAATAATGCAAATACTTGCTTCCCATCCATAGTGCACAGTAAAGCTATAGTTGCCCTACTGACACTGAGTGTTGCACCTATCTCAAGTCCAGTGATCTAGCAATAACAGCACCATCTCTAGCACGGCAAAACCAAGTAAATAAATTTGCATAAATTTATTATGCAATAGAATAAACGGTCAATAGGCAGAATTGCTGTTATACATTTGTAAATCCCTTTTGGAAGTCCATGGATAACTATAGTGAATGCTTTATTTGTTACCGCTAGCCAGAATATGAGAAACATTTAATCTGTGAAATTAAAATGTACAGAAATAAATAGGAAAATCAGAACACTGTATTATCCCTGAGCTGTTTGGTGGCTGCAAAAACAACAGGAAAAGGAATGGAATAGCCATTACAGCCTTTACCGCCATGGTACATTAAGACAGACAACAGCACACAAAGAACAAAACAGTTTAGACACAAAAAAACATTTTGCCAAAATCCTGTTTTACATCTAACAGTACTTGCAGTCAAAAGCCAAACTGCACTTGGCAAGTAAGGATGGGGAATTTTTCAGCACAAAGATGCATAATACGCAAATGCATAATAGTAGTCATGGCAGTAATATTTTAGGGGTTTTTTTATACTGTAATATCCTTTGGTCCAGATTTCACTATGGATTCTTTTATTAACAAAAGCTACAAGTGCAAAAGTTGTTACTTTCTGTGCTGGACACTGCTGTAATGCAGATGAAAAATAATTAATCCAGTGTATTTCCAGTACACATTTCTCACAGGATGCCTAGATTAACTTCATTTTTCATGATACAGCAATTACCCAGCAGAAAACAACACTTGCTCACACATCCTATATAGTAATCTACATAAAATCAGTTCAAATGTCAGGATAACTGATTATTTTATGCAATGCTATGTTGATAAATGCTTTAAAGTGGCATTTGTATACAGAGTAACTTTGACAGAAAAACAAGAGAAGCTTAGGAAGAAAAGGCAATTCCTTCTTACCAATTCACCTGAAAATTTTGACTCAGACCCAAGGAAGTGTGTGAAAGGATCCCATAATCAAAAGTCTTTCTCAGTGAAGAAGTGTTTTATTGGACTGTCCATGTTGAAAAATGCACTACAAACTCTAAGTTAAGAACTTAATGAGATTAAGTACTAAGTAGTGAACTTAATGAGATTAAGTAGTAAGTAGTGAATTTATTACTTTAAAATTGATAGTATAGCAAATGATAAATTACTGGAACTGTAAAATACAATTCTACTTTTTTCAAAAATGGTTTTTAACCTGGTAAAATTTTCTTCACAAGGTCTATTGAATGAAATTGTGAATTAATTGTACCAGTAGTACAGCTCCCGTTAAACTTTTATCTTCATGTATTCCAGTTAATATAATTGTTAACCATGGCTGGAAGTCATCTCCAACAACTGATGGGAATGTTCTATAATATATGTATACAACATCTAAAGACAAGTAATCTCTTTTGAACCTAAAGTCCGAATCTTGATTTAAAAGGTTCTCACAAGTGGGTGTTTTGGGAGGGTCAGTCAGATTCTTTGTCTTTCCCTACCTATGGAAAACCACAGCTTATATTGCAGCAGTATCAGTGTAATTTATCCTCAGTATCACATGAAAATTTCACCACTATATTTGCTGAGACAATGATTTACCAGCTTTCCCCAATTTTGTCCTGGCCCATTAGACTAAAAACAATGCCCAATTCTTTTTTGCAATTCAAATCCTTACTATTACGAAATGTTCCCAAGTCTACTATATTTGTATTCTCCTCTGCTATCATTTTGAGGCCATCCTATTCTCCTCTGCTGTCTATTTGAGGCCCAAATTTTACCTCACCTATCCAAAAGCATACTAAAAAACAGCACAAAGTATCTGAGTGTTTACAAAAAGGCAGCTTTAAGCTTTCCCTGCTGTAATTTACTACTTCTAAATGCAAATAGGTAGAACAGACAGTAAATTGCCTGTAAAACATTAAAGAGAGCAAAGCACTCTTTTCAATGGGGATCACAGCATCTCCATACAGCAATGAAAACCAGTTCTCTGTGCACTCACACTTGGGCTGAAGAAACTTTACCTTCATTGGTAAGGGCCAAAGACCTTTCAGATATCTGTAGAAAACAGGAAACTTTCCTTCCCATTGTTTCTGTCCGGTCTGACTATTGTAACAGGTCAGTATAACTAAACATGGGAAAAAGTCCCTTTATTTCCTGTGAGGACAACCTTGTAGCATATGGGAAGAAATTAACACACTCATACAGAATATAACTGCCCACTTCCAGGCATTATTCTTAATAAACAGGATCTCATGCAGTGTCAAAGAGATAAATAAATGAGAAATAAAGTAAATGACAACAAAAGTCATCATTATCAGGTCTTCACTCCTCTGCCCACATAAAGAATCCTTCCAGGTATATTACAACTTACTTAAATGTGGTAACTACAATTAATTTTGTAATTTTCATTAAGTCCAGTAGTAGTATTATGAATGCTATTTATGTGTTGTTTTGTGTGACAATGACAGAACCAACATCTTCTTAGAAAATGAACCTTTCCATTTGGAGAAAACAGACACAGAAAAGACATATTAGGTAGAAGGATTATAATTCTAACCCACAGAAAGATCTCAACTCTGCCAACAATTTTTCCAATGTTATGAAAAAATCTGCAACTTATTACTTTCAAAATGTTCAATCTGTCACATCCTGAAAATCTTTTACTGGTAAGCTTTAAAGAAAACTCACATGTTGCTCTCGAATTAAAAAAATTCTCAGTTCTCGCAGTAACTATTGAAATTTTATATTTTATCATAAAATACATGAAAATTAGCATGAAATAAGCAAATATTCAAAGATAATGGTACTTTTACACCTCAATCTGACTTTATTTGAAAATGTCTAAGAAACAGCATGTCTACCTTTCTGATAGTCACACTCTCAGCAACCATCCAACAACACAGTTAACTTCCAGGACCATGAGCAGCATCAGATTTAACACTACAAAAGCCAGTGCTGCCTGTCCTATTAACACAAATATTATACTACAAGGAAATCTCATCACATACTTGCCATGTTTCAAAGGGAATTTTTATGTGCCTTTTCATTTTTAGAAGAACTAATCACACTTCCCTATTCCTCTTATACTTTTATAATACATTTTTCCTTCATTTCCAGTACTTTTTCCTTCCTACTTCCAGAGCACAGAGTTCCTCCTTTAATCTCACAGCTCTCATTGTTCGTATTTATTCATGGTGTTGGCTACTTTATCCTTCACTAAGAGCTCTTTCTACAACTTTTGCCCATTCACACCACAAAACAGCACAGTGAGAAGGAGCAAATGGCAGCTACTCAAGCATCGTGCCCAGTCTCTAAAAATACCACTTTTGATATTCAAAGGTAAATGAAGAGAGGAAAAAAGGGCCTAAGTAAGGTGCTAACTACACACTGCAAAAGAAGGATAAGCAGAATTCTAACATTTCAATACAAGAAAAATCATAATTCAGTACCTCAAACATCTACTACACATATTTGGAGATTTTTTATCTTTTGCATGCAGTTTTCAGAGAGTAAGAATGAAACCAATGATACTGACACCAGAAGAATTCATCCCAAAGGAGTTTGATGAAAGATGACCGAAAGTATGAAAGTGGGTTTGTAAACAGAGTAATGAGACTTGGACTTCCAACAAGAAAAATAGTGACGCAAGTACTCAGCAAATATTTCAGACAGGACTTTTAAAATGAGCAAAAGGAATTATTTTGAAGGATACACATTCAGAAGTTATACATGCCAAAAAAAATACAAATTGTACAAAAACAAAGTAAACAAACTCAGATTATTTAGTTTGCAACCAGATCCTACATCCACAATCTCCAGCAAAGACAGCCCCCAAACCTTAAGTACAGGTGCCTGAAGTACACCCTCCCTAAATAGTGCTCCTAACTACCATTATAAAAAACTTACTATGTGTCTTAATTTAGGAATTGTATTCTCCAATTTAGTGCTCCCACTGAAACCGTGCACTGCTCGCTCACTCCTCCCTCTACTCCCCTGCAGCAGGCTGGAGAGGAGAATTTGAGGCACAAATCACAGGCTGAGATAAGAACAATTTACTGGAAACAGCAATGAAATAAGAAAATGACCAGTAACAGCAACATTACTAATGACAGAGGGCAGAAGAAAGAGGTGAATGATTCACACAGAAACAACAATGCCCAACCACTCCCTCCGCCACACTACCCCAACCAGAAAGGACCCTTTCTCCCTGGAAGAGACTCCCTTCCTCTCACCCCCAGCAATGATATGAGGTGGTAAAGAATAACCTCTGGGTTGTGGCCATCACCCCTCCTGGCTACTGCAAAAATTAACCCTGTCCTGGCCAGAATCAGGACACCATGATAAACTTTTTCTTAAATTGTCACAGCAATTCACAGGTTCCTCCCAACACTTCTCATTTTAGGTCTTTATCATATACTTCAAGTTCATTTTTAAGTGATATTTCATAAGCTTTCATCAACAAAAAAACCAGCAGGCACTGGAAGGAAGGAAGCAGCTATCGTTATAAATGTATGGTGGCCATTTTTCAAAGGCTTTTCATGAATCAGGACTTATTTACTGTCTTCCTGCTTTCTATGGCTTCTGCAAAATAACTTTCCCTCTCAGACAATAAAAGGATATATATGAACTATTCTGCCATAAACATTTTACAAGTGACACAACTCTAACTCTGCAGGTTTATGCCACTTCTCCTTCCCTCTACCCTGTAAGGCTCTGGTATCTTGTTAACAAAAGCAGTGCTTATACACTGCAGAGCTTCAATTGCTGACACATCTGTTTAAGTGTCAAATTCTTCCATGACTCTTGGAGCAAAGACCACACTCACACTACAGAATTGGAGGATGTTGTCTCAAAGCATCCTGTCATATTCGATTTCTTCTGGGAATCTGAATACACCATATACTTAAATTCCTGGGGTAAGGTAACTTAACACATACTAAGCAATAAAATGAAGTGATTTTCCAGTCTTGTTAAACCAATTCATAGCATCTCAGACATCAATCACTTTGTTACACAGTACATCATTCCAGCTTCACAGTTTCATGCTTTTAATGACCGACCTTTTTTACAAAATGTCACTGTAGGGATTAAGAAGTAAAAACATGGCAAATTAAGCATACAGAAGAACCTGAGAACCTCCTGGAAGTGTGTTAGGGCCAGGGAACCATTATTTACTAACTACAAAGAGGCTGAATTCCCAAGAACAGCAAATTGCCCATGGCCCAGTCCATACCTAACCAGCTACAATGAGGATTAACTGCATAAATCCCATTGATAACTCCTTCTGACCTAGATATTTCCAACACTTACAATGTATTTCTCCTTTTCCATTCAGCCTGCCAGCTGATTGCTTTTGCCTAATCCACACTATTTAAATTTATATCCCTGATGGAGCTCTTAACACCTCACTTTTAAGCATCACAGAAGACACCATGTACACACCTCAAGCAACTTGGCTCTCCAATACACTACCACCCTTGCTGAGATCACCTATGTCATGGTACTAGCAGGGACACCTGGTAGGGCAATGAGTTATTTTCTGAGATTTGTCCAAGTGTACTCTGTCTCCACCGATGCTCCTCTATCACAACATGTTTGATTTAGGCATAAGGAGGCTGGGATTGTTAAGGCAGCATGTAGGAAGACATTCATCCCTCACTCTAGGAATTACTCCCTTTAAACAGTCTGAGGAATTAACAACTTTCACAGGACAAACTATAAAAGACTTTTTTGATTTAAATTGACCAATTCAATAGATACTTGTCACTTGCTCTAGTTCTTGTAATAGGCAAAATGTATTTAGAAAGCAAACATATCAATACATATAATGTATTTAAATTTCAGGCACAAGTGTCAGCAGCTACAGCCAAATTTAATTTTGAAGTGAGAATTCATACAAAACTTCCCTAGGAAGGTCAGGGAGTAGGCTATTTATTCTGCTTCATTTGTTAAGATATTTTCAGTTAGTCAGGGAGCCTGCATCATACAAGTTACACTGATATAAAAAAAGCCAACTTACTACAAGGTATTACTGTTCTTGCCACTGCTCTTCAGTTCTAGCTGTTTCTGCTACACATTCCCTTCATGCTCTTCAGCCTTGAACTTGAAAGCTCATCAGGTACACCAGATGACTTGGCAGCCAGACTGCCAAAAGCACAAAGGACAATAAGGAGGTCTCACAGGACCTGAAATAAGTGTCAACACCCAATATCTCAGTTCTGTCCCTACGACAGAATAAATACAACTGTGAACAGTCTGTGAGATAACCACGGGGGCACTCAAGCTTGCACAAAATAAAGCTGACTTTGAAGAGTTATCCTTGCAGCTTCTTAGACATTTTAAGTAGACAACCATTCTTTTAACATCAATTATATATAAAGAGAAAGGGCTGCTTTGCTGTCAGAGTACTGAACAGGGAATCAAGACATCAGATCATATTTCTGGTTCTGGCACAAACTCCCACTGGTACCCAAAAAACAAATTCTGTCTCTTAAGTTACCCATTTGTAAAATTACACTGGTTTAATTTATTAAAATGCACTGAGAGATCTCATAACAGAAAACAGTACAAAAGTGCCAGATTATCTGTTTCCTGAGCAAATATAATGGGGGGACACACACACACCCCCCAACAAAAAACCATACCTGTGTGTACCTGAGTTTCTTCTTGAATTTTGAATATTTGCTTGCTGAACAATATAGCGTGGCCTTTTGCACTGCAATTTCAGAGTGCAAAGGAAACAAAGTAGAGATGCAACCCTGAAACTGGCTGAAACTTCAAGACAGTCTGTCTCTTTTTCCATCATACTAGTACATAGCAGATCAAAGAGTCATGTAGGATGGAAGGGACCTCCAGATGTCACGTTGCCCAATTGCTTGAGCAAAGCAGTGTCAGATAGAACAGATCATCCAGTCTTGCCCAGTTGAGCTTTGAATAAAACAAAAACAATAGCCTCTGGATAACTTGTTCCAGTTTTTCACCAGCTTCATTGTAAAATATTTTTCCTCTCATATTGAGTTGGAATTTCCCATTTTCCATGGCCTGTTCTTCCACTATGCGCCTCTGAGAGGAATGTGACTGCCTCTTGCCCATACCTATCCATCATGGAATTGTAGACAATAAAAATGTCACTGAGCCTTCTCTTCTAAAGGTCAAATAAACCTTGTTCTCTCAGCCACTTTGCAGCAATATAGTCCAGGCCCCTCCTCACCTCACTGATTCCTCCACTAGACTTGTGGCAGTAGGTAAATTTACTTTTTGATCTAGGGAGCAAGAAATTTGACTCACAAAAGTCTCACAGATGTAGAAAAAAGGATACAGAATCACCTCCCTTAACTTACTGGCGATCCTTACTACAACAGTCCAGGATGTTGATTTTTTTCTGCACTGCAGACTCATGTTCCAGTTCTTGTGCACAACCACTCCCAGAGCCATCTCTGTAAAGCTGTTTTCTAGCCCCCAGCCTGTACTGGTGAATAGGGTTATTCCATTCCAGGTGGAGGACTCTGCATTTACCATCACTGAACTTCTTGAGGCTTCCATCAGTACTGTCAGTACTTCACACTGTTGAGATCACACTGCTCAAAATGTACTCAGCTCAAAATCCTACCCCAACATCCATTACATTCCTGAAGACATGATACGGTATTGGTTCTTGAGAGAAACTACTCATAACTGGCCACCACTTGCACTTCTTCCTGTTGACAACTGTCTCTTGCGTCTAACAGATCCACCAGCTCCCCACCCACCTTACTGTCTATTTATCCCATCCAAACAGATGAGAACTGGATTTGAGCATACGATATGCAACCATGACAAAGACTTCGTTTAAGTCAAAGTAAATAAAATCCATAGCTCTCATCAAGTTCACAGAGCCAGTCATCTCCACATAGAAGGCAATCAGGTTTATGAGACATGATTCACTTTTGATAAATCCTCAGAGGTTGCTTCCAATCTGTTTCTTTTCCATCAGTTGCACGTAAATGGTTCTGAACATGATTGACATCACCTCCCTAAGGACTGAGGTGAGGCTGACAAGCTTGCACTTTCCAGATCCTCTTCCTCAGTCTTTCTGAAGCTAGGTTTGACATTTGTGTTTTCTCAGGCATTGTGACCTTTCCACAATCACCATGACCATTTGAAGACAACAGACAGGCCTCACAATGACACTAGCCAGCTTTCTCAGCTGCATGCTATCTGATCTTGGATCCGTGTATATCCTATTGCCTTAAATACTACGTTACTGTGCTGCCTTCTACTGTAGGCAATGTCACAATCTCACAAAAATCTTCAAGCTTCATTAGAACTAATGGAAACACTTATTGTGGAAAACTCCAGAAGTAAAGGCATGGAGTACCTCAGCCCTTCTTATGTTCCCTTCTCACAAGCCTCCCTGCCCCACTGAGCAGTAGGCACACATTTTCCTTAGCCTTCCTTTTGCTATCTATTTATTAAAGTTGTTCTTTTCATTACCCTTAACATCCCTAATTTCAATGCCAGCTGAGCTTTGACTTTAGAACTATAGAAACATCCACATTGGAAGAGACCTTTAAGATCATAAAATACACCTGTCAACCCACCACTAACACTAACACCTAAACCCTACCACTCAGCACCAGATCCAGGTGCCTCTTAAACATCCCCAGGGATGGTGACTCCACTTTGCTATCTTCATTCTTGCAGTCCCCCGAGCAGCTGACCCCTAAGCTCTTGAGTCCCACATCAAAGCACACATTCACCAAAGACAGTGATAGTCATGCTCAATCCAAAACAGAAAATATAATCAATATGCATGGAGTTTAGACTTAAAGTGAAACCAGTTATACAAAATTTCTGAAAGAGAATATACACAAGTACATAGGTATAAAAAGTCATTCAAGATAACTGTATAAAAAGGTAGAGTCTAAATTAAATTTACTATCTTATTCAAACCTGTATTTCGTTCATGGGCAATCCAATTGCTTTGCAAACAGGGACATATACTTAATATACAGATACATAGTTATTTCCCTCTACAGACTGGCAAGTTGCCCCCACCTGTATCTCATAGCCAGTTTGCATTTGTTTGTTTTAGCCAAAATACAGTACCTTTTGTTTTCCAATGTGAAGAACTTTTCAATTCCTCCTATAGTGTAATGCTGGTTCTTACTTTGACTTCACCTGCTTTGACAAAATTGTCCTTTGTGCTAACCTTATTGAATAAATACAAACCAACCTTAGAATGGAGTTTCAAAGCTTGGTGTTTATAAAATGGTGACAAATTACTACTGAAGAGGGCTGAAAAATATGTCTCCATAAATACTGGAAATCACTGCAAACAGCATACTATTCAACAGCATTAGGCTGCATGAAATAACTTAAGCCTGGACATACTGATTGATGGTCCCCTCCAAGTAGTCTCTTCTAAATTAGCATCTCACATTACAAATTCATATATGTAGTAGGAGAGTTAGGAGTGAGCTATAAGACAGAGCAAAAGAATAACTGGAACACTGCAAATATGATTATTTAGATACAGATAAATCATGAAGTTGTACAACACCCGTAGGTGTATTATGGTCTTCAGCAGATGAAGTATTAGTCTACAATAAGTCTTACAAACAGAAAAGTTTCTTAAATGCTATGACACAAAGATTTCTCCTTTCAGTACCCAAGACTTTTCACTGAACAGCTAAACAAACCACCTTTCTAATTAAAGAGCAGCTTTCCACAGTATAATGTAAGTGCATCTGAGAGCAGTAAGAGGAAATCCACTGAAAAGTATGAAACATTTGTCTAGAGTATATAGTGCAGCATAAATCCTTCCACTTCCAAATAAGATATGTGCTTGAAAAGTATTGATAAAAAAAAAGTTGCATGAAGTCTGTGCTCAGCTAGTAGAGATGCAAATAATCTTTCTTGCTAATCCACTCCATAAAGCAAGCATCCAGCTTGGGGGGGGGGCAGGGGTTACAAAGAAATAAACAGCTTTTAAGCTGTTAGCCTTGCTCTGACAGAGGCCACAGGTGGTGCTATTGATATAGCCAAGCACAGTCAAATAAAAATAGAATACCGTGTTCACATTTTTTGTTAACACTTAAGCAAGTTAAAAACAGCAGAAATTAGAAGTGAATGGAAAAGATATTGACTTTCTATGGTAATTGTGTTTGCACTTCCTTTTGACTTTTAATGATGAAGTAGCCATAGAACGTTGTTTTTCTTTTCCTGAAGAGAAAGGAAATCACCTAACCTTATCAAAAAATGCAGCCAGTTAAAACTCTTCCCTTCCATTCATTTAAATCCCTTTTATAAAATATAAATGTAATTATGCAAACCACTATGAAGTCACTAATCATTACTGTAATCAAGACATACATATAACATATTTAGCAAGTTGGACTAGATGACCCAACTTAAGATATTTATGATATATATACTTGCACACAAAAACAACATACACACATTGTTTTCCTATCAAACTACAGTTATAAAAGAACATTTATAAATTGTTCTTTTTTTTGTGAAAAGCTCAACACCTAACTTTATTATCTAGCATAACCATTTGAGGCGTTTCTATTCAGGACACAAATCTGGAAATGCTAGTCACGGTTAGTAACACTGAATTTGACTATAAATTTTACCTGAAGTCTGAATTACTATAATCACTTGCCCAACTAATTAGTCTGCTCAACAATCAGAGAAATACATATTGAGCCAAGAGACAGGGAGGGTTCAGTGTGGCAGGGGAACACAGATCCTGAAGATACAGCCACTGAGAGGGCTAGATGATAAACCTTTTAAACAAAAATCTCTTTATGCTCATTGAAAAGCAAGGATTCAGCTTCAACAAGGCACATATTTTAGGAAAATTAACCATTTTTTTCATTTTAATGCAAGCAGAAGAGAGGAAAGTAGAGTAGGATCTAATGAAATTAAACTGAGATTTGAGAGCTAACTGGTAGAAATGTATATGTATATTCACTGAGACACTGTGGAAAACATACTATAGTCTACATAATAAACCAGCTTTGTTTCTTCCCCCAGCTGCTTCAACATCTAACTAGCCACCCCAGCTGAGGCCATGGGGAAGGCTTCCAGGAGTGCCAACATCTGCTTCTATTCCCATCAACGTCAAATTTGTCAGAACACTAAACAGCACCAGAAAAGCAATCCCTTTCACAGAAAAATAAACTCGACTTCCACTGGTATCCCCCGAAGTACTAAGTGTAGCAGATCTATTACACTTCCAATTTCTCTTTTCCAAAATAAAGTTCCTTTCAAAAAATACATATGTACATTTAAATATATATACGTTTAGCTAGTATTGTATCTAGCTTATTTCCCTGTAGAATACATGCATCCTAAAATTCTTCATAGCATGGTTTGCTTTTACTGGCCAGTCAGTGAGTGTAAATCACAACCATAAAAACTAAGCTTTACACCAAGTAACAAAGTGATAAATTAAACTAGCCACTTTTTGGCAGCTTATTATTACTAAATACTTTTTAATTTCTCCCCACAGTTTTACAGGTCTCTTTACTACTGTTCTGTTGAGGTTTCAAGTGAGTACTCTGATTTACACAGTAAATGAAACCTCACATGAAAACATTAAGCAAATTTTAAGAAAAAAAAAAGACAAACCTGTTTTTTAAAACTTTCATTAAGTCTCCAATAAATTCCCCAGCATAAAATCATGGACCAATGGGAAAAGTTTATGTAGCTTTGCTCTAGTTAGCTAGTCATAGAAAAGAAAATACCTCCAAGTCCAACTGATAACCCAGCACTGCCATGTTCACCACTAAACTATGCCCACATGTGCCACATTTAGATGTTTTTTGAACACTTCCAGGGATGGTAATTCCACCACTTCCATAGGCAGCCTATGTTCCAACACATGACCACCCTTTTAGTGAATGATTTTTTTCCCCAATATTCAATCTAAACCTCCTCTAGTGTAACTTGAAGGCATTTCCTCCTGTCCTGTCAATTTTCACCTGGGAAAAAGAGACTGGTCCCCATCTTGCTACAATTCCTTTCAGGTAGCTGCAGAAAGTGATAAATATTCCCCTCCGTCTCCTCTTCTCCACTTTAACCGTGATTATAGAGCAAAATAGGAAATTTTCACTATGTTTACACAGACCACAATAAATATACACATTTTGTCACTTGCTGTAAAGAATGAAATAGCTAAGGTAAACATTGCTTTTAAAAAAATTTGTGACTTTACCATCTTTCCCATGAGCACTCAAGATAATATTAATTATTCAGTTACAGTTAGATAACAGAGAATTAATTTAGGTAGAATAAACATTCACCAATTGCCCTTTTCTGTTCCCTCCAGAAAGTGCATTTGGCTAAAAAAAACAAACCTTCTCCTCCATCCTTGCAAGCACAGCTTCTCTTTCATTGGAAAGCAAAGATTTTTGCAACTACTTGGTAACTCAAGTTTATCCACCTCACTCACATATGTTTACATACCTCACTCAAATGGGCTCAAAATTGTTATTGCTCAGTATCACCGATGTCTCAACAAACTATGTTACTATCGTTTATTACTGGAAGATTCAGGAGACATGAAAAAATAATATTAATACAGCAGACCTTTCCACTCAGATTTGTGATGAGTGCAGATGTAAAACAATATACTGTATTTACACAGCATAAAGCCAAAAAGAAGAGGTGAATGAACTCGCATGGAAATGACTACTACTTCTATCTAATAAAATAATGAGTATCTCAAATCCTTTGCTTTGCACCTAGTGTTGCAGACTTTTGACAGAATATATACAAACCAAGCTGCTTCTCACTACCCTGATGACAAGTGGAGGATGAAGAATCATAGAGGAATACAGGAACAAAAATACTTTAAATAACCAACCAGAAATTTGTTCTCAGATTCTCTTTAATTCCAATATAAACTGAAGAACCTAAATAAACATAGCACATAATAGATATGTTTCCAGTGTAGGGAAAGCAGCAAAGCATTTCCCATGTTTCCCCAGATAAGTAAAGTTATAATCGCTTCATTCTCCAGCCATCCATAGGGGTTTTTTCATCTATCTAAATGAATACCCTATTTCCTATTAAATACAGTGAAAACTGAAGGTATTGTTAGAGAGACTAACTGGCTTCAGCCTCCCAGTCATAAAGGAAACATGGGTTCTATCAGAATGAGCTCCACCAAGGACACTGAGGCGACCTGGAAGCCAAACTCCTAACTTTGATTGGAATGTCAACTCCTCACACTGCTCTCTACTAAGATGTCATGGAAAATGGGATGGGGCTTGGAGAGAGAAATAGTCAGTGCTGGGACTTCACACTGTGGGGGTCACTTCAGACCAGCACTAGTCTAACCCTAGGAACTGCAGGCAGATACGCTCCTACAGAAAAGCTTTCAGTTCACTTCCATTAAGAAGGAACCCTGGATGTGTGTCCCAAGCTCACCTCAGGATGTGAAACAAAGTAAGCTGGAATAGACCTTGTGTCTCAGAAGAGCTGGTCCTAGGAATGATAGCAGTTTTAAGAAAAATACAGCAAACTACAAGCCTAGGACATCTAAATGAGAGAATCTAGCCTCCAGATCAAGAAGCAACCATAAGAACAATGATGGGTTTGATGGTTTACGTAAAATCAATGTGACAGTCTCCACATCGGCCCTAGTCCAGTGGCCTTCATAAATCCTAAATGCTCTCAACAGCAGTCCTAGCAGGTAGGCCAAAGGAAAGCTCAGAAGTTGTTTCCTCAAACAAGACTGAGGTACAGTTAAGACATGTGATGCTTCCCTGTGAACTATCACTTGAACCCTGTCCACTATCATTAATGAATATGAAAACAGGTATTTAACGCCAACCTTTCTGCTTTTCTCCATGTGACTTATTTAGATCATCTTGAAATACATACCAAGTCTGATCTTTGAAAGAATCTGAGCNCCTTTTCTCCGTGTGATTTATTTAGATCATCTTGATCAAAACTGTGAAAAGACTTATTACTGAATTCGGTGTTCAGATACAACTTGAAATACATACCAAATCTGATCTTTGAAAGAATCTGAGCACTTACTGCTTGTATACCAATATCTTACATCTAAAACCTTAGAAACCAAAATTAAAGATATTACAAATTCTTCAAATTGGTTGAAATTATCTAAGAGTTAAAGGGAAAATACTGAAGAAAATGGCCATAGTATAGATAATTAAGTGATTATTAAATGGAAGCACTTAAAATGACTGCAGTCTCTTTCTCAAACATACATCCTAAATTTAAAAAAAAAAAACAACAAAAAACAACATGTTGGACCACTTACCATTTTTCATGGTTCTTCTGAGGATAAACATATGGAGAAAATAAGCTACTCTGTAGCTCTTATTTCACTCCAATCTCTGTGCTTTTATTCTCCCTGTCACAGCCAACTTAAGAATTTCCTCTTTCATGATAATACGCAGAAAGTTCACAGTTCTCAAGGCAGTAAAGCAGGAAGTCTGCAGTTGGAAGAATTTCCCCTCTTCCCTGGGACAGGGGAGAAAAGTATGATGGGGCTGCTGTGAAGTCTTCTGCCAGCTGAAGCAGCTGATTCGGACAAACTTATCACCAAGCGATGCTGCCGAGGCCAGGCACAAGTGAAACACTGTCCGCATCTGTTCTGCAATGATTTGTGACTGTGGCTTTCTGAGAGATTGAGAACTGTCTTTCCAGCACCAATAATCCCATCGACAGTGACACTCAAATGTAGAAGGAAGCTAAAACTGCCACAAACACGGCTCGCCAGAACGCGCTATCTTCCCAGCTGACCCTGTATCACGAGACAGGGGCGAAAGCCACATGTGGCTTTAATGCCAAGCAGCTGCTGCACACCAGCACCCCCTGTCCTCCTCCGCCTTCCCCCCGCACCGCCGGGTTTCCAGGACTATCGCAAGCAACGCGACTGCGGCGCCCTGAAACGAACACAAGCCCACCCCCGTGCCGTCCCTGAGCCCACGGGCATCACTCCCCCTCCGCCTCCCCGCCCGGAGATGCGCGACCATCGGTACCCAAGTGCGGCCGGAGCGGGGCGGGGGCGGATGCCGCGACCCCTGCTCGGCCATCCATCCCAAAGCCTCTCGCTCTGCCTGCCTTTCCAGCCAAAGCGCGGGGTAAGCCGCCGGCCCGGCTTCCCCCCGGGCAGCGGCGGGACCCCCCTGCCCGGCTCACCGACACCAGGAACTCCAGGGTGCCCACGTAGTCCCGCTCCGTCTTGAGCAGCTCGTTGAGGACGCACACGCGCAAGCGAAGCTGCTTCTCCAAGTCCTTCCCGCTCTCGCCCCTGCCTTCCCCTTTGCTTTCCTCTGTCATGGTGCGGCGAGGAGGAGCGGAGCGCTGCTCCCAGCCCGGCGCCGTCCCCCGAGCCGACGAGGGCCACAAAAGACCCCGTCGAGGCACACCGGGCGCCGGGCTCCGGCCGCAGCGCCCCGAGGTCCGCGGGCGAGCAGCCACCCCAGCGCGACCCGCTTTCCCGTCAGGAAGGGGACACAGCCTGAAGGAAACCAGCGGTCACTGGTTCCCAGCTCGCCCTGCTAGCGGAGAGGTTGGAAAGCCTCCGCAGCGGCAGACTTGGACATTAATCAAAAGCTTTGTATCCATGTGACTCCAACCCCTTCCCCCCCCTTCGCTAAATCTCAGGAAAAAGGAAAGGAAACAACTTCAGGGAGAATTGCGTGCCAGCAGCTGCCTGTTTCACACACGGGCTGCGAGCTCCAGTTTGAGACTAATTGGAGTTCTCCAACAACAGTAAAAGAATTATAAAAATGTCCCAGCACGCTGGCTGGCCAGGGAATCAGCAGTTGTTTTTGTGTTGTTTTAATCATCAGCGAAGAGCCATTTCAACTTCCACACCTTCCCACGACAAGTAGAGATGTACATTACAATGTATATTGCAACTGATGTATATTATAAATACAAGCTTCGATATCCTAAACAAATATGCACTGCTAAGCACGTGCTGAGTGGGTGCAGAAAAGTTATTTCAACATGGGGAGGGGAAATGGCAGTGCTAGATTGGCTAGTTTGTCTGTTTATGGAAACAAAGTGCTATATAATCCCCAGGTTATACAGTTTTCCTGTCTGCCTTGGAAGTTCAAATGCGCATGACACATTCAAAGAATAAAAAATAGTAGCTATTTCAAAGAGTTAGCAAAAGCTGTACAGCTACTTTAGACAAGGATAACTGATTTCCTGAAAACTGCAGTATGTCAGGACACTACCATGTGAATTTTAAACCCACTGATGAAAGCTGAAGTTTCCTCTAGCTAGCTCTTCAGTCTGAGTGGAAAGAAAATCCAGGTCTTCAACTTCTAGAAAGGTAGTTGCTATGAAATCTAAACATGCAACATCCTAAAAGGACAGAATAAAATGAAAACCTGAATGTAAAACTCTTCTATAGCTGCAGTATGAGTCCTTTAGGGGGAGAGAATAACCATCAGCACTGGTGTTCTGATAACTAAGTATCATCTAGCTGTCTGCCTCAGACATCTTTTGGGAAACAGAGGGTACACTTCTCACAAGATGTTTCCCAAAGAGCAGGAATAAAAACTTAAAAAAAAAAAAAAAGAAAAAATCAAACAAAAAACCTTTTTCTTTCAATGTGACCTAGTTGTCTGCATCCTTCCCTTCCCAAACACAGACAGCTCCCTTGCATAAAACCCAGGCAACAAGCAGCAATTGCTGGGACCAATTCCACTATATGCATCCTGCCCAGCCACTTACGCATGTGCAGATTAGCCTGCAAACTTGCCTGCTGACCTCGGCATAGCTCCTTCCTCAGTATGGCACTAGTCCATTTCAAAAACAGACACCAATTTTCATGAAAATCAGAACTTCATGTTTTTAAGGACCTCACTGCCCTGCTAAACCTGGTTCAAAAGAACCGAGGGGTTGGAAAAGCCAACATGCTCAATCACTAAAGCCTCTTTCTTTAGAAAACCTAAAATAGACAACATGTCTGGTGGTTAGCTCAAAACTTTTTTACCCTGTCAGTAGGCTTCATCCATGAGGCACTGTCCTAAAGTCCCAAGGCTCTGTGCATCTGCCCTGATCCTGTGGGGATTAAGTGCTTCACAATTGCTTGCATTAGCACCAAGAAGGCTGATGCTATGTTGGAAAGACCAAACAAAACAACAACAAAACAAAAACAAACAGAAAAAAACCAAACAAGAAGAGTGATCCACTGAACCCCATGATGAAGTTTTTTCAAGTGATAACCAGGAAAAGGATCCAAACCCACTGGAATACAACATCACACTATTGCTTTCCCACTCTTAAACGCACATGGGTGCCCTTCTTCAGACAGTCGTAGCCAGATGCCTCAAACTGGTTAGATCTCCTGTCAAGAAGCACCCCATCTTTCATTTAGGAAACCAGAAATAAGCATCTGCTACATTTTTTCGCTTCAGACATTCCCCAGTACTCTTGGGGAAGCACTGTGCCATTAGTTGTCACAACCTGCATGCACACTCATAGACCGAGGTGACAGCTAAAACAGGCAGGAGCAGCAGCTTCCTGTCTCTCCATCACCTAAGAATCTCTTCCCTTCACATGTTTGTATCTCACTGTCAGGAGACCTTAAAGCCAAACTGATCCTTGTCCTGCTTTACACTCCTGCTGCCCTCACACAATACTTCCTTCAAGCAGGCAGCTCCAGCTATATGGGCCAGCAAAAGCTTTAGTGACAGCACAGAAGAGATTTTTATGACTCACCTACAGCCACTGAACCCAGCAAAGCCCACAGCAGATGTGCAATGATAGGAAAAGTAATTCTAAATATCAGACACAATCTATGGAAAACATACTTGCCTACAGGCTCAGCCAATTTTCCTGACAACCTGCTTGAAGTAATAAGGACATGGGCAAATTACTCTTTCCCCTCATTTCAGGAAAAAGCTAAATTGCTCCAATTGTAGTTTTCACTACACCAAAACTTGGTTAAAAATAATAAAGTGGAAGAAAGGTAGAACATACAGAGTTGGATGAAAAAAACTTAGCCTGAACAAAATGTTTAAAGCAAATAAACAGGAGATTTAGACTGTGATGTATCTGGGAACTTGAGTTGTAGGTAGAACTACCTGTCTTAAGTACAGAAACAAGTTATGTAAAACAGTATATTGATTATGCTAGCATGTGGGAAACAGCAATTCTTGCTCCTTGTGTGGAAAGGCGTTTGGAGAAACTGGAGAAATCAGATTGTTCCCATGGAATGTTATAACTTTGGAATGCAACAAGAACTATTTCGGTCCAAGGGTACTTAAGGCCCAAGCTGAATTTCTATTTAGAGTCCTGTTGAAAAAAATATGGCAGCACACAACTTTTGGCCTATTCGCAAAACCACATAATTGAGGGTGGATGCAACCTCTCAAGATCATCTAGCCCAACCCTCTTACAGTGGGCTGCCCAGGGCACCAGGACAGGTTGTCCAGCCAGGTTTTGAGTAACTCCACAGATGGAACTCTACAGCCTGGGAAACCTGTGCCAGTGTTTGACCAGTGCTCTATAGTAAAGAAAAAAAAAAAGTCTTCTCTTGTGTTCAATCAGAATTTCATGGGTTTTATGTATGCCTATTGCCTCTCATTCTGTCAGCAAGCACTACTGAATAAACCTGAGCTCCCTCTTCATCATTCCCTCCCATCAAGCTTAGAAAGCTGAATAAGATTGCCCATGAACCTTCTCTCTTCCAGGCTGAACAGGCCCATCTCCCTCAGCCTCTCTGCATGTGTAAGATCCTCTATTCCCTTAATCATCTTTCTGGTCCTATTTGATGACCTGGAACAAGTTTCCAGATATTAAATACCTTGTGCATGACAGATGATAGCAATTAAACTTCAGTGGTCTGCCATGACACTTACGTACTCTATGGAAAAACCATATGGCTTTGTTTCTGCATTGCTACTAAATAATGGCTATCAGTGCAAGACAGCTCCAGTATCACACAAGAATGAAATCAAGTGTTCTGCAGGGACTATAAAGGACTCCTCAGTCCAGCTGGGAATAAAGTTGTCTTCTTTTCAGAGAGAGATGAAATACATTTCCAACATCAAAAAAAAAAAAAGACAAAGACTCTGTAAGAATTATTAACACATCCATCCAAGAAATGTAATTAACAAATACTAAAAAAGTTCACGAGAATAAAAGCAGTTACTTTACCGGTGGCTCTAATACCATATTGAGCAGTGAGAAGGTCAATATACATGGCACTAGCTGTAAAGGGTTATGAAATAAGTGTTGGAGGGCAAAGTTCACTTTTGACACATTGCTGTCTGTTCATTCACCGCAGAGTTCACACCAAACCAATTTGGCAGCCACAGGTTTTAAATAGAGGTTAGTATGAACAAAAATAATCAGTTCTGTAATCTTCCTTTATGACATTTTGGAAGAAAGATGGAGGTACTTTAACCACAAAGACATTTAAATGGCCCCAAACACTGTAAGTTACAATCATAACCATAATATAATCATCAACATGAGTAAGTTCATTTAATCAAAAGATTTCTAGGGGTATTCTGAATACAAGCTGGTCTCACCCCAAAACCAGACTATTTTTTTTTTTTACACCAAACTGCTACAGCATTACTCTCAAAGTATGAATGCACAGGACTTCACCACACAGTTTTTCCACAAACCTCTTATGATGGTGTGTATCTATCCACTAGGCTTTTAATAATTTTATTCCCACTACCACAAGGGACACAGCAAACATCTGTAGCAAACAAAACCTTAACATCCAGCTTTACTTAGCATGAAAAGAACTACTCCATGATGCAAATCTGATTTATCAAAAAATAAACCTAAAAGGATATAGAGAGATTATAACACCTAAGAACAGGGATTATTTACAACTCACTTAAAGAAAAGTATTTGATATTTCCTGTAGGGATCAATTGTGCCTTTAAGAAACTGTGCAGCAAAAGCCATGCAAGTCTTACAATGACAAGTGCTCACTACAGATGGTTTTTCTTCAGAAGGCTATCTAGCATGAGCCAGCATCCCTCCAGGATCCCAAGATAGGAGCACAGTTAGTTCAAGTACTTTTTGACTTTAACATTAAAAGAACGTGTACTAAAACAAATACATGGCAAGATCTCCTCAGGAAATTCTAATTAGTTCAGGAAGAAACTGACCTTACCATGAAACCAGCATCACAAAGCAAAAATGGTCTCCAGAAGGTTCCATACCAGCTTAGGGTACCCTGATGAAAGCTACTTAAACTCAAAGCTCACCTTATGTATCTGAGCAGAAGGGACAGCTGCAGGAATTACTCCACCTGAATTTAAGGACATCTGATTACACAGCTTCTTCACATTAGCTATTTAGCAATCTTATTGATTACTTGATTACAATTTCCTTACTGATAGGAAATTGAAATAAATTTAATTATAAACCATGCAAGCTGAAATGAGAGGAATACAATTTACACAAGTAATCTCAAAAAACCCTCTCTCATCTTAGTAAGAAATGCAAGTTCTTTCATGTTGCTAGCCGTATTTATATCCCTATGAATTCTCCCTGGGAAAGAAAGAATAACTGATCAATAAAAACATCTTTTTTGATCTGCTCATGGGAGCTCTGCAAAGCAAACGAACAGAGATTGAGCAGCAGGGCTTTATGGGTAAACAGAAAAATAACCACTTCTTTGGCTTTTGGGTAACAGACAAAGAAACAAAACATCATATGAAAGAAAGTGTAATGAAATTCCATTCAGTTTACATTAGGGTAAAAACCAAAACAAAAAGAAATCTTATAATAATAGGAATCTAATTAAGACCTTTCAGGAAAAACGTTAGCTGATGCACAGTGTGTTTTCCAAAGACAATAGTGCATTTGTAGTTAATTAGAGGGCAGTAACTCATCAATAAGTTTCCAGCGCCAGTGGTTGAACTATTATATAAGCATATGCAGCTAGTCAGCAGGACTTGGAAGGTGAAAAGAATGAGATTCATCAGCTGGTTCAAGCTATAAGACAGACAGATATGTATCTGACTTTATCTCACGCATCCTTTATACCTTGGCAAGTACATTACATGTAGACCCATTGGAAGGCACACTTTCACTCAGCTTAAAATAACTTTGATACAAGAAGCATTTTTATCATATCTAAGTAAGGAACTTTTGTCCCTTAGAGTACAAAGACTCACTGCTGTTATTCAGAGGTTAATACCTTGAATATTTGATTTAATGGAAGTCTTTGTTTTGCTGTTCAAAAAGCTTTTTCTTTTCCTCAAGTATTTTATATTCTTACTCTTGTATGACTTAGAATTTTTTCATCATTTTTTAAGTATAAAATTGATCAGTAATATCTGTAGTCATTGCATGTGCAGTTTAAGATACTTTCAATATTTGCTGAAAATCTTAACCTTAAATTAAGCAAGGATAGTAATTAGGTTAAAAAAATTTCTGTCTTGCTTTAATTGCTGGATTAAGTGATATGGGATCCTCAAATATCAATAAATTGAAAGCCCAAGACCAAAAAAAAAAACAACAAACAAACCAAAGTCCACCTCAGTTCCTGCTTTTTCAGAAATTATTTTTTATGCTCCCAAATGTGTGCTTGAGAGAGAGAGTGAAGCAGGCAAGGAGAGGTAACATAAAGCAGATGTCCAGAAGCAAACTACACATGGATGTAAGCAGAACACAAGTCACACTGGCAATACCAGCACAAACAAACAACATTTGACTGGTCTCAAGATTTTCATTTTGTTTTCAGTAACTGATACTTGCACTCTATCTCTCTCTTTGTCTCTGGCAAAGCAAGAGTAAATACAGACTCTTCAAGTTATGATGTGCTGTAAGGTTCGTGGCAGCTAAGTTCTTTTCTCCTAGCTTCTTTTACCATGCAACAACTTGCATAGATAATAAAAACCAGCTGAGATACTGAGTTCACTGGTTAAAGTTGAAAGTACAGAACAAACTGCTATTATACTCCAGAGATTTGATGTTGATGATATCCAAAGCAGATATTTTGTATTTCCAACCCTTTAGAGAATACAAGAGCAGAGAAAGCACTATTTTGAAACCATTTCATATTAAAGGTTCTAGCAATACCTATCAATCAAGAAAAGATAAATTTTAAACTGAACTGAAAAATTAACATGGTTCTTACTGGTTGATACATTTTCTTTATTAAAGAGCTGAAAGAATGATAACTACTACAAAGAAATCTAAATATGCTCTTCTCTAGGTAGGAAGTCAAAACTTGAACTATTGTTACTGTCAGAAGGTGAAGCGTCTGCCAAAATGAATCCTTTAAAAAGCCTTTTCTGTTACAGGTTAGTACCAGGAAAGCAGAGTAGGACTGGACATGCCCAGAAAGCAAGGCCAAGTATGGCAGTGTTACAATATCCCTTTGCTAGAAGGTTTTTATATGAAGAACAAGAAACTTTCTATTTTTAAAAGCACGATTTAAAAAAAGAATCTGAATGGTAAGTTTACCACAGTGGCAACTTACTATTTTATAGCAAGATATTTCACAGACAGACTGTGATTTGTATGTTTGGATATTCTTTGTTCATTTGTCCAAAGAGGGAACAAGAGAAGGCTCTGCAGGCCAAGCCATGTGCCTTAACCACAAAACAACATGACATAAGGTTAGGTCATCAGCTGACATAAATCACCATAATTCCATTGATTTCACTGACCATTAAAGACTCAGATGAAATATGGACTAGCAGTCTAACCCTACTTGAACTATCACGCATTCATTTTAGCTACATATGAGAAAAGGAGCATTTTAGAGCATGTTTATAATGTTTCTTCTCTAGTAAGGTAGACAAAGGAAAGAAAAAAAACTGCCAAAAAAATCTATGAACTAAACAACAACACACAGATTTGTGCATAAATATACTTAGTCTGTCAACTGTAAAAGGATTACATATTAATATTAAATGTTTAGAATACTTTAAATAAAGCATGATCATTTGCTCTCAGTCACTTTCTTGTTAACCTTCCCTTTCACTTCTACCTATCATAATAATATATATGACTTTATTAATATATTCACGTATTTTTTCCCCAGTGAACTAGGAAATGTCAACTATAACAGTACAAATTTCTGTCGGGGTCAAGGATTGAACAAGGATGTATATCTTTGGGTTTTTGAAAAAAAGACAAAGTTCTCCATTCAGCTCATCTGTCTTCCAGGATTTTGTTTCCATAAGACAACAATTTTGATATATCACTTTAAAAACTGAAAATTTACTTAAAAAAAAAAAATTAATCTGGAAATAGAAAACTGATTTTATATAGTAGAAAGCAAAAAGACTCGGTATTGTGCTCACCTCTACCTGAGTTTAACCTAAACACCTAGACCTTGCAGTCAAGTCATACTGACTAAATTCCAGACTTCAGATTTTTGTCCCAGCTCATTTATCTGTGACATTACAGAATCAGGTTACACTGCAGGCAGAAGGATCTCAGCCTACAATAATCACAGCTTTCTTCCTTGGCCAATGTTTATCCAGAAGCCTCTGATGCATAAAAATAGTATCTTTTGACCCTAAGTTTTTCCCATTTTTTAGTTTTCTTCACTGATTGCACACTTCTGAGACTATTCTGTTTATTTTTTAGAAGTCTTTTTTAAGTAGATTTTTATCTGATATTTGTGGTACCACTCAGGCATTTAAGCAGCGTGACTGTGATCTGGATGATTATTCTCTTACCTTTCCTATAGGGGAAAAGGCCTGTGATGTTAAGTGTTAAAATTGGGATTAAAATAATCACGTGCGCTCAAATATTGGTATTTATAATGGAATAAGGACAGTCAAAGCAACAGTCATTGCTCGTCAGACAAAAACTGGTTAACACAACAGCAGTTCCCAATTTTGGGGCAAGTTAATTGCAGTCCTTTGAGACTGTGAGAAAGTTTGGGGGTTTTTTTTACACATACATCTAATAATACAAGTGTTTTAAAAAAACTTTGTCTAGGTTAATCTAGATTTGGAGTCTCTGTCTCTTTTCCCTGTACCATAGGACCAGATAATAACCAGTTCTGAATCCCACCGAGTAAATCTGACAAGATTTGTCTAATCTATGTGGTTTTAGCTCTAAAATCCTTTATGCCTTGTACCAGGGGTTTGGAAGGAAGTACAAGAATTGTTGCACTAACATATATCCAGAAGACAATATAGTTGGAAGGGATCTCTGGAACACTTCTAGATCGAACATCCTGCTCAAAGGAAGTACAGTCAGACCAAGTTATGTGGCTCAGTTTGTAGCATCTACTACTCTGGGTAACCTACTCCAGTGTTTTATCACTCCTTTGGGTTTTTTCCTCTTGTAGAGTCAACATTTTCCATATTCTAATTTGTGTTTGTTGCCCTTCACCCTTCTACAGTACAACTCTGAGAAGGTTCTGACTTAACCTCTCTATACCTTGGTGTTTAGAGAGTTACAGAGAGCAGCACCACCCCTGTCTGTTCTTCTACAAACTGAACAAACTCAGCTGGTTCCCCCTTAGCCTGTTCTTCTACAGGTGGTTCTCTCAGCCCCTTTTTGTAGCCCATAAGCTTTCTCCTGGCTCCCTGCTGGACTCATTTCAACATGCCTATGTCTCTATGGCACTGCGGAGTCCAAAACTGGGCATGGTGCTCCATCAGCAGTCACAGGGGAAGAGTTACTTCCCTCAATCTGCTGGCTACACTCTTCTTGTTACACTCAGCCTCGTATGATATCCATCACTGAGTAACTTCTCCTTGTGAATGGAGTGC
The DNA here is from genome assembly GCA_013396755.1 of Sclerurus mexicanus. Classification (NCBI taxonomy): domain Eukaryota; kingdom Metazoa; phylum Chordata; class Aves; order Passeriformes; family Furnariidae; genus Sclerurus; species Sclerurus mexicanus. The sequence goes on from VWZF01006634.1 coordinate 713,766, forward strand.
AGGACTTGCCGACTACGGTGATTTTAAAACACTTCTGCTCTGCCAAGAAGCCATGCAACCTGAAACAGAGCCAAGTGGGGTCTCAGTATTAATCTCTTCTTGGTCGTTAGCTAAGTTTAGCATCATCCTATGCCTAACAGAAGTGTTTAAGGTCAGCAGCATTCAATGCTGCTCTGAGACGAAAGCTTATTAGATGCAGGATATAAATGTACCAGTGACAGCACACTGATTTATGAGTGCTGAAAAATCAGTAATTTGAATAAAATTTAGGTTTGGAACAGCAACCATTTATGGCCATCTATAAAGGCTGTGTAGCACTAAGTGCATTAAGGCAGCTATGGGAATGGATGATTAGGAATTTCCTGTGGAAGTAGCGTTTTTATTTTCCACAGTATGAATTCCCACTCAGCCACTCTGACATTGTTTAGAATCTAGAAGGTTTCCTGCACAGGTGCCCCATGACCACTGGAAGGAACTTCAAAAATGTTTGCATGGCTAAAAAGTGCACAAACATGTTATCTCAACAACATGAAATCACAATTTAAAAAATGTTTCACTATAGTGATGAAGACACATGGCTCACTGGCCAGGAAACAGTAACCTAAGAACTGAATCTGAACCACTAATTTGTTGTGCAAGCACCATTAAGTCATTTCACTACATGCACCTCTGGGTTCTTACCAGCCATTTATACACTTGGCTACCACTAACCCACAAATCAGTATAGGCTTTTCTTTTTCTTTTCTTTTTCTTTTTCTTTCTTTTTCTTTTTCTTTTTCTTTTTCTTTTTCTTTTTCTTTTTCTTTTTCTTTTTCTTTTTCTTTTTCTTTTTCTTTTTTCTTTTTTTTTTTTTTGAGGGGGGAGCAGCTTCTATGTTTTCATAGGCCTTCATAACTTGCACTTGCTTTCTCCCGCAATGTCAAAAATACCTTAGGGTGAGGGTTGGATCTCATCCATGTATGCATACAGTAGAAGAGAGGATATAAAGGTGTGGGAGGACATCCAGCAAAGGGCAGTAATGCTTGTGAAAGTACTAGAAAACATGTCTTATGAGGAACATCTGAGGGAGCTGGGTTTGTTTAGTCTCAGGAAGAGGAGGCTCAGGGGGGGCTTCATTGCTCTCTACAACAACCTGAAAGGAGAATATAGTGAGGTGGGGGCTGGTCTCTCTACTGTGCCCGCAGTGAGAGGGTCAGAGGAAATGGCCTTAAGCTGAGACAGGGGAGATTCAGATTAGATATTAGAAACAAATTTTCACTGTTAAGGTGATCAGGTATTGGAATAGGTTGATCGGGGAGGTGGTAGAGTCACCGTCCCTGGACATATCTGGATCTGCTGCTGGGTTATATGGTTTAGTAGTTCTGGGGTTGCCCTTGTAGTGCTGGGTTGATGATTGGACTTGATCATATTAAAGGTCTCTTCCAGCCCTGATGATTTTCATGCTGCCCTAAACAACCTGTAGCACTGCATGGGGTTGTTTTGACCCAAGCGTCTTGTTTTGACCTCGCAATTGGCTTTGTTAAATCTCATACCATTGGCCTTGGCACATCAATCCAGCCTGTCCAGATCCCTCCACAGAGCTTTCCTATCCTCCCAGCTTGGTGTCATCTGCAAACTGACTGAGGGTGTACTCAATCCCTTTGTCTAGATTGTTGATAAAGATATTAAACAGTACTGACCCCAACACTGAGCCCTGGAAAAGCACCACCCATGACCAGCTGCTAGCTGGATGTAACTCCATTCCCCACCACTCTCTGGGCCTGGCCACCCAGCCATTTTTCTACCCAGCAAACAGTGAACCCGTCTAAGCCCTGAACAGCCAGTTTCTCCAGGAGAAATGCTGTGGGAGACAGCGTCAAAGGCTTTACTGAAGCCCAGGTAGCTGACATTCACAGGCTTTCTCTCATCTAAGCAAGTCACCTTGTCATAGAAGGAAATCAGATTGGTCAAGGAGATCTGCCTTTCCTAAACGCATGCTGACTTGTACATGTCTTAGTGGTGGAGCAGGTCACTGACCACTTCCTCCTGGGTTATGAGGGCTTCATTCTGCTCCCCATCTCTGTCTTCCAGCTCAGGGTTAGCTCAGTTGGTTTTGCTATTAAGGACTAAGGGCAAGAAGGCATAAAATACCTCAGTTTTTTCCTTATTCTTTGTCCCTGTGTTTCCCACCACATCCAATAAAGGGTGGAGATTCTCCTTAGCCCTCCTTTTGTTGCTGATTTATGTTAGCAAGAACCATGAAGTAAACGAGAGTACTTGTATGCATATCATTCATCCACCTATCACCATACGTGTAAGTACTTTTCTAAAAATATTAAGTATGAAATTTATCATTGAGTGCATAGTTAGCATCACCAGAATTAAATTTTATGCATTTCTCTAAGTGTTTATAGTCACTGCCTTCAGGACAAACAAATGGCAATATATACCTCATGTGAGCATAACTGTAGAGTATTTATTAAAATTAGTAATTGGGGGGGGTTTAGGCATTAGCAAGATAAATTTTTGCAGCCATCTTAGGGTTCCAGAGATTTGGCCAGGAATTTTACCTATGTAACTCATATTTACATATCCTGAGGATATTTCTAAGGGAGAAGTAAAATTCAACTCCAACATTGAACTATATTATGTAATTTAAAACTACATAAATTGGACTATATGGGAATGTTATAAAGTGTGGTCTACATTATCACAGTTATGCTGAATATGCTCATTTTCAATTTGATGGAGCTTTTTGTTTGGTTTGGATTTGAGTTGTGTGTGGAGGTGGATATATTTTCTTTCACAGAATCACAGAATGGCTGAGGTGGGAAGAGATCTCTGGAGTTCATCTGATCCAACATACCCACTCACACAGGGCCCCCTCAAGCTGGTTGCTCAGGACCATACCCAGGTGACTTCTGAATATCTTCAAGGATGCTGATTCCACACAAACTCCTTGGACAACCTGTGCTAGTGCTTGGTCACCTGCACAGTAAGGAAATTTTCATATGGTGAGTAGCAGAATTACTCTCTCTAAGTGAGTACTGTTCTGCCACTACACAGCCTTTTCTTTTATCTATTTGCCCTACTCATTTATGAGCTAACTGGCAAACAGCACTTCTGATAATGCAATTATTTTTATGCTTATTGAGAGATTTAAATATGACTCCTTTGTATGCAAAAATCTCTGGGGAAAAAAAAAAAAAGCAGAAGCTCAGAGTTTCTAATGTGGCACCAGAGAGTGATAAAAGAGTAGCTCTGAAGCAGAAATTGTAATGATCACAAGCACTGTTCACAAACCTAAAAATACATGAGAACTATGAAAAATGTTCATGGGGAACATTTGAGTAAATCACAGAACAAGTTGAATCATTTTGCAGGACACAACTGAAGGAACAAGAGCTGGTTGATATGCCACTGGAAAAATATTTTTTAAATGTAGTCAATCCACTGCCAATATTGTAATATTGTTGTAGCAACTGTAATTAGGACATAATAACATTTAAGAGCATCTTAAGTACTAAAAACAAGTGAAATGTTGATGGTGCCCCTCTCTGGTCATTAGCGATGTATCAGATGCTGTTTGATAACATTTTTCATAGCTTCCAGACTGATTTACATGTGTAGGAACTTAACCCACAACGTTTTAGATATCAATCATCACAGTTCTTCAAAACGTATTTTAACATCCTTTGATTTCCCAGTAGAGGAACAGACACATGCAGTGTATTTATAGATCTTCCAGTGCTGTCTAGTCTGGGAAATGAACCATCTATTTTAAAAATGTATTTGTTTTGGTTTTATTTCCAAACCAATGACTAAAGCATTTTAAATATCTAATTAAAAATAAGCATTTTTTTTACATTTTCCAAAAAAAACCCTAACCTCTCTGAATTGTGTGGATGGATGCAAATTGGTAGCACTAACAGCTGAAGAGCAAGTAAGAACAGATATGCAGATAAGAAATTAAAACTGCTCTAATGTCATTTGCATATTCACCAAAGAGTGTGGATTTTTATCTATGATATTGAATTAAGTTCTTAAAAGCAAAATTAAAACATGAACTCACATCCTGTTCTCTAATTTGTTTTCTTTTTGAATAACTAGGCCATAGAGCCCTTATTAAGCGTGGAAATGCATGGTAACTGCAGTGTGGATGGCTCTGTCAGCTTTTACAGGGTGTACTGGGTCTGGCTGGTGTGGAGTTAATTTTCATCATAGCAGCCCATATGGTGCTGTGGTTTAAATTGGGGACCAAAACAGTGTTGATAACAAACCACTGTTTTAGCTATTGCTGAGCTGTGCTTGCACAGGGTCAAGGCCTTCTCCGTTCCTCTCTCTCTGCCCATGAGCAAGTATGCTGGGGGTGGGCAAGATGCATGGAGAGGACCCAGCCTAGGCAAAGACACATTCCTTACCATCTAACATCATGCTCAGTGACAAAGCTGGAGGGGAGTCTCAAGGAAAAAAGTCAAGATAATATTTCTCAAGTGAAAAGTCTAAAAAATATTGAGCATGGAGGGCTGGCAAGTATTCAATTCTCCATCACTAATAAAGGACAAAATTATATAATTCTCCAGTATTTTTGTTTACTCTATATCTTACAAGCATTTGATTAGTTAGGTTTGAGTTTTCCTGATTAAAATTTCAATTAAGAGAAAATAGTAATGTAAGTCTTGTAAATGTAATTGATTTCTAAAAGTAATCTTTTTGGTAGAGTTGTGTGTCAAGAAAAAAAAAAACCAAAAAAAGATAAAACTCCAAGGGAAACAAAACAATGAAAACAGGGAAGGCCAAGCAACCTATTAAAAAACTCAGTTTTAGTAATTGTAGGTGTTCACTATATTTAATATGTATTAAACATCCTTTTCAACATGCATCTTTTAATTGTTTCAAAGGCACCAAGAAAAGAGAAAGATCACAGAAGAGTAGTTAATTTTTGTATACTTTTAATTTAGTCTCCTCGCTCTTAAGATTGTTTACAAGAATAATAAAATTAACATTTCTTGGCAAAGGACAGCATTCTACTGGCTGTTTGATCCCAAGTTTCTATCTATTTTTTTTCTTTTTAACTACTTTCCTTAGTATTCTGAAATGAACTCCTGGAAAATTATGAAACAATGCAGATCTATATCAGGCCAAGTAGGCTATTTTTCCATGTGTTGGATTGCTAACAGTAAAAGGAGAGCACAGGGAGCAAAATGTATTCACCAGGTTCTTTGCTAACCAAATTAAGAACTCTTTTACCTCACATCTGTACCTAAAAGGAGCCTATAAGAAAGCTGGAGAAAGACTTTTCAAAAGGGCATGTAGTGATAGAACAAGGGGAGCAGCCTTAAACTGAAGGAGAGCAAGTTTAGATTAGATATTGGAAAGAAATTCTTCGCTGTGACGGTGGTGAGACACTGAAACAGGTTGCCTGGAGAAGCTGTGAGTGCCCCATCCCTGCACGTGTTCAAGGCCAGTGGGGCTTTGATCAACATGGTCTAGGGGAAGATGTCCCCGCCCATGGCAAGGGAGTTGGAACTAGATCTTTAAGGTCCCTTCCAACACATCTACTCAATGATTCAATGATTATGAGGCAAGGATTCATTCATCCCATAGCTATCATTCACCCATTACATCAACAAAATAATCAGAGCTTATCCAATAAGTCATAAAACTCCAGACTCTGCACCTACCAGTGTTAGCAGACACAGCTACCCTATAGCCATTACCTGCATCTGTAACCGTACCTGTCACCTGAGGTCCTTGTATAGATTAATGACTTCAGTATTTCTTTCAATCCAGCATCTCTTAGCTCAAGGGAAAACTGTTCGAATTTACATCACAAACCACAAAAATAACAGGGAGAGTTTACTTTGTCATGCAGTTTTAAAACACTATTCGCAGCAACAGCAAAACTCCTGATGCCCAGAAAGGCGCACACAGGTATGTGTACAGCTAGAAAGACAGCTCCATGCAGGAAGCAAAATCATCCTTTCACACATAACTGCTGTAGGATGATTTCTGCTATAAATCTGAAGGGCTTCCTTCTTCAGAGTACAAAACTAAACTAAACTTCTGTGCACTATTTAGTAGAAGTGTCCTTAGTAAAATTCCTCATTTACATTATTCTGAACCTAGAAGTGAATGGACTTAATACTTCACTGTTATAATTAAGGTTTTATGCTTTTAGCTACAAGTGCTGTTGCTCTCAGCACAGAACAAGACATGAAAAAAGCTCAGTGTGCTTAAATAAAGATTTTTTACTTTTTCCAGCCATATCTGCTAGTCTAACCAAATATATTATATTTCCCTGCAATCATCGCTTCATGATAGCCTTGGTAGTCATGAATACAAGAGTTTTTAAGGGTATGGCATCATGAGGCTTTGATCTCACTCGTGTCCTCTCCTTGCTCCCATCTGTACAAACACAGGATATGCCTTGGTTTCTTCTGGTTATTTTCCTCCTCTTGTCTTGCTCAATGTATCTATACCACATATAGAAACATGATAAAAACAAAAATGTCACCTCAACACATTCATCCTCAGATACTAATTTCTTTACTTACCTCAAATAGGAACGATTTAGAAAGAAAAAGTTGTCTTTGGAACATGTTCCATTCATTCTACTTATACTGCCAATAATGATTAGGAGAATTATTTCTGTCAACAGTCTGTAGCTTAAATAACATGTCTCAGACAATACAATATCCTATTGCTTCTATTTTTATCTGATTTTCCTAAGGACTTCTTATATTAACTTATTTCTCATTACTTAATGTCACTTATTTAATGCCACTTGTATAGTTATTGAGGAAAAGGGAAAAGAAGTGAATGTCATACATAATTTACAATTTCTTTTGATTAATCATCTTCTGTTAGCAGAACTATTCATCTTTCATGTAAAAAGCTTGGGAACATTGGATAGTTCTACTGGACTAACACCATATAAAAGCTACTGATCAATTATTCATACACAGATTAAAGTGAATGAAAACTGTAGTCTTAGAACATCAAGTAAATATTAAATGACCAAGAATTACTAATATAGAAACATTCAAAGAAGTCATAAAAGTCAAATTCTCGGCTACAAGCCCACTGTTATCTTTTTGGTCCAAAAATCAAAGGAAAACTTCTTTTCTTTTCTTTTTTTTTTTCTAATATGGTCATTCATTCTTTCACAATTTTAATTAATTCCGCCAAAGATTTCAGAGAATCTTGTTCTTACTAGAGGAGATCATTTCAAGGAATCAATTACAGAAGTAGTTCACAGGATTGATACAATTTTATGCTGACCTCAAGCCCTGTGCAGCCCTCTCATGACTAAAAAGGCAATCTGGACTAAACACTTCCTTCCCAGCTCATGATGTCTAGAAGCTGTGACATTTAATGTGTTCAGTTCTGTCACCAGTAGGAAAAAAAAAAAAGAAAAAAAAAAAGGGAACTAATGAACCTAGCATTGTGGAGCAACATCATCCTGTAATGGGAGTTCCAAAGAGCTGTCAAAGAGTCCAATTAAGCCTTTCTCAAGAAGTTTTGGACTCATCTTGGTAAGGCCAAGGATATCATACAGGAAATCCAGATAATGTACAGCCAGTCTCGCTTGACACCTTGTTTTGCATCAAGAGTTGTTGGTCTGTTATGATCCCAGTAAGAAATCACTTGGACTCTGTAAGGTATCATTTAAAATTCTACTTATTAGAGATGACACTATAATGAGGGAAAAAATAAAGGTAATTTTATGTCCTGTTAGCTGCTGGGGACTCTAAGTGGTGCAGCATTGAATGAGCCTCTGATGCACATGTAACACATCATGCAGACAACATCCATAGCATTTTGGTAATTTGTGCTATTATGGGATTTTATACAAGAAAACAACTCTATTGTCATCATTTCTACTATCAAACAGAAAGTATGTTCACATGAGAACTTCTTGCTGTGCTTTCAGATAAAGACAAGGCCACGCAGGTGGCATAATCGCTGGTACCCGGTGGGAGTTGCCTGCAGGCTCTTCTTGCACAGGGAGCAGGCTGAGTTGTCCACAAGCCAAGGGATGTGGGCAGCACAGCACCAGCCTGAAGGCAAAGCTGCATGTGCACAGCCCAGTCCTGAGCCTGCTGAGGTTGACCATTTTATGGATCACTCAGTGTAATATGGTCACGACACACATCCTTCAGCCTGTTTCCCTTAGAATATTTGTGTGGCTGATGCTGTATTTTTTACAGAGGGACACTGAAAGGCATTTACATTTCTCCCCAGAAGTTTAACGTACCCATCCCAAAAGCTCCCTCTCTCATAGCTGCTCTACTGCAGAGAGAGCACAGGTCTCCTTATGGAGCTCACATACAGCTACCAAAAATCCTGCCTCCACCATCCCTTCTTCTTTCCTGTAACTGTGTACCATTAAATACATTACGCAGAAATTAGCATTAAGTCAATTTAATTGCATAAGCACACAGCTAATTTTTCCCTGCATACTTGTTCAGTTGCACTCAATGTTTACAGTTCCTGTGGCTTTTTACCAATTTTTAACCTTTTCATTCACTCCTTTCCCAAACAAAATATGCTCCTTATTTCTAACAGGCAGTTCTACTTGTATTCACTTGTGTTCATCCCAGCTATGCAGAAACAGTTTGCATCCATGCACACTTCACTCCCCCATCTGAATACCCATCCTTCTTGCCTCCTATATGCAAGACAAAATAGAGAGGGGGAATATGGGATTGTAGGAATATGTGCATATATATGTGTCTGCCTGTGCATTGGTGTGTATTTGTCCACAAGCACACACACACAGATACACATGCACTTGGCTGGGTCCTGGAGTAGAACAGGATGCAAGCAAGCTCAGTGGGACACAAACCCATATCCCTGCAGGAAGTGAGAGAAACAGAGTTGTTTCTCCACCTGCAAGCTGCAACATGTAGGATCTTTATTACTGCTGCCCTCAGGGCTGAGTAGAGTTCAAATCCAAGGATAAATTATACCTTCTAGCAGCATAGCTGACCTTCAAAAATGAGGAAAGCTAAAGTCCTGCACCCAGAATTCCCTGTACCTGTTCCCCAGAGAGGATGAATTCGATATTCTGCCTGTACAAGTCACTGCTTTCTATACTTATGTTCATATTGTGGTGCACCAGAAGTAGACAGAGAGAATAAACACTGCTTGCCCCTATGCAGAGCATGTATAAAACAACTGGAGCCACATTGCAGTTTGCTTTACGCTGGACAGATAATGCAGTGACCATGCCTATTGTGGCATTTGCAGACAGGAGTCCAGCACACAGGTAAAACTGGCCACAGGGCAACCAGATCTCAGTCAGCACACAGACAGGAGTTATCAGAAGGGCTAAGGTTAGGAACCACCAGCAAGGATCTAAAGAAACGTTTCCATACCTATTCTCACTGAAGGGAAACTTCAAGCCTAATGTGTGACGAATGAGGTGTGGCATCTTCTACCATGGGAAAGAAAAGTGATGGGGTCACACAGAAATACCTGTTATGTCTGTGAAATACTTAAAGGACCACTTGCCACTTTGGCTTAAATATTTAATTTCATTAGTTCACTAGGTAAGTAATATTCAGAACATCAACTTCTATTAGAAAAGAAAAATTTCAATACTCAGAATTAAAATAATTCAATCACAAAAATATGCTGAATTTTTATCCTATATCAAGTGCATCCTTTTCCTCATCACCACATTGCACAGCCAATGTACTATTGTCACAAGCACAGGTGATTTAATCACTATTTAATAAAATGCTGCAATCAGAAACACAGCACAGCAAGTCTTTGGGTCTAAATGAGGAATTCTAATCAGATTTACATAGTTCAGTTGTTCCAGTTACTGCAATGATCTTTGAATTCATATTTTTTTTAATAGGATGAGACAATCTGACTGTGTCAAAAATGCTGTTCCCCGTGTACAAAACTGTACATACTGCAGACTCTTATCAGTTGCCTAATTCTACCTCAAGCCTTGAAGCAGCTGTTGGGTTTGTTGTGATAATTCTTTATTGCTAAATTTCACAGTTTTTAATACACTATATTTGTTTGGGGTTGATTTCATTATGGCAACAGCATCTTTAGTATCATGATTACTTTCTAAATCTAGTTTACTTCCACTTTTCAATAATTATACAGAACTTGTGAAAACAGAAACCAAGTATAACAACAGATTCCAATGTCAGAAGACAAAGTTCACCTAAAGTTACATGAAATATAATAATTTTGCAGACTTGGCTCCAGATGTTCGGGATTTTTTAATACTGTAAGTGAACGATGTTGGGAACCAACCTCCTTATTCTGATTGTTTGGGTGCTGTTTGCAGAAAACTGCAGTAAAATGCATCTGCATTACTCTTGCTGTGTACTGCCCTCTCGCGGATTCCTCAGAAAAGAAATCCTAAAAGGAATCAAACAGAATACATATGCATCAGGATATTGTTTCCCCAAGCCGTGCAAAGCCTCTGTACGTGCTCTGTACGGTCACAGAAGTGGGTCCACAGGAATTCACACACAGGCACATAAGCATTTACAGAACTGATCTCTAATTAATCAGGGATAAATATACCAACAACACTTTGCATTCAAATTACAGCTCTTCATGTCCTCAGGGAATACCTATTCATGTTTTTTACATCTAAATATCTCATAGATTTGAACTTGATAATTTCAGCTACAGAACTTTCTTTTTGTATCCATTATAATTGGAAAACACTTTAATTAATTAAAGCCTTAAGCTACTTCAGAATCAAGCCAAGTATTTTAAAATGAAACCAAAGTCTACAGCATTTTTAATAGGAATTTACAAGTAATGTAAATAACTTAGAACTCATGTAAATTTATGATATACATATTTTTAGGCCAAGACTGGTAAAACATCCAAATTTTGACTACCAGAAGGAACATTTTATGCAAGCTGCAGACAAGAGAGACACTTCAATACAGCTGGCACATTGAACAAGGCAGATCTCCAAGTATTCTCAAAAAAATCCTTGGAGCATCAACACTGTTGTTTGCTCCATGTGAAAATATGTGTTTCTCTGCAATTCAATCTGCTCCTGAAATTCACAAATTCCTGGATTTTTATTTTTCTTTTTAATCTTTAAAGATGGGTAAATAATTTAGCTCTGAATATTGTATAGTCCGCTACATTTTTTAAAGGCAAAATTGAATTTACTCAAAGGAAGGGTGCTTTGGTCTATACAGTGTATGATTAAAGGTCTCTGTCAATAAGCTTATTCAGCCCAGTCCAAAAAGTCACATCCTCTTCCACTTTCTTCCCCAATTAATTGTTTGCAAGTAATTTTGAGACCCATAAGCAAAAAAAATATCAGAAACTCTCAGTTAGCATGGTTGACTAAACTGTAGTGAAACAGGGTCTGCCACTGATAAAGGAACGTAATACATAGATTGTTTCCATCATATTTTAAATCGAGACTTCAGAACAGCATAAATTATTCTTTGTTTCTTCCCTATCAAAAAAGTGTCATCTCACAATGCTTTCACAAAAAGCAAATAGACGTTTCAAAGGATCCTGATACTCTAGGATTTTAATCCACGTAGTCAACTCTGTTATCACTCAAATCAAGGAATCTTGGCTAATAACTTTGAAGGGAAATAAAAGTATTGGAGATGAACAGTTACAGTGCATGACTACCTCCAGACATAATGAGGAATAACACAGTTCTGAATTCAATGAAGATTCAGCCCACAATGTGAATTCATTGCCAACATCTAGGGGCAGATCAAGGATATAGATTTCCCCATGCCAGCAGCTTATCTTTCCTATGGTGCTGGAGAAGTCTCCACCAGAGCCCTTCTGCTACTCAGCTGAGTGTGTGCTCATTTTTTCTGACTCCCAAGAACCAGAATATGCAGTGCTTTTCCATCGCTTCATTCAGGATTTAGCTTTTGTGGCATCGCCCATTTTTAAATACACACTAGGGAACAGATGGATAGGATGACAAATTTTGTGCGTCTGTGCAATATAATTCTTCACAGAGCAAGCTGCCAGATTTTAGTATTTCTAATTTACAAGAATGCTTTTATACCTTTTATCAGCATCAGATACTGGAGCTAACTTTCAGAAGCTGCTAGAAGTAAATAGCTATAGATTTTAGAATGGATAGAAGAGGACTGCACTTCAGGGAATTTCAGATTCAATAGAAGTCTATTTGAGCTTTCAATCCTTTTATCTGGGCATCTTTTAGAGCCAACTAGGAAGCTACAGAATGAGCGCAGGAAAGTTTTCTCTCTCTGGTCATCCAATCAAATTGAGTAGGTCAGCTTTAGAAAGGAAAGTGTTCTTCTATTTCCCTTTGGGACTCTTACTCATGCATTGATGTGATGTTCTGGTTTGTGCCTGTTCTCTACTATTCTATTAACACAAGAGGTCCCAGGCTCAAGAATACTGGTGGTTTTGTTTGATCTTTCTAGCAGTAGTGAAATCAGAGCAAAAGCACGATTCAGCAGAAGAAAGGGTCCTTAAAGAGCCTTAGAGACTTGTGGATTCCAGGGATTTCCATGGCAGTAGCAGGAAACAAGATCAGACTTATTCAATTTCCTTTTGTAGTGCATTGCTTAGTTCCTATGGTAGATGGCACTAACAGCATCTATTATCAAGTTTACCACTTTTCACCCAAAATGTTGAGTTTAATTGTTTATAGCTTTGCCAAGTACCAGTAGTATGCCCTTCGACTTTGTTTCCAGGTCAAGTATCATGTCAGCTTGAAATCTGAAGAGGGACAAGAGAAGGAAAGGAAGAGATTTAAATAAAAATAATTCAGCTGTATAGTCAAAATTGTCTGTGTTAAAAAAAATAATCTTGCTTTGTTAAAAATTTTAGCAATTTTTTTTTTTTAAGTAGGGATTTGAATTTCAGATGGAGAAGGATGGGAAAGGGGGAGTGCTAGCCACTGTATGAAAAGTGTGTTTTTTTCATCCTTTTGAAAAATCCACACAAATTTGTGTAGGTTCTAAGTTCATGAAGAACTACAGTATGACAATCCTGAGCAAAGGCTGAGATCCTAGCAGTACATTTTCCCACTCAGTCTATATGTACACAAACACGTTTTAACCCAGTTTAGGCAAAAGCATTTTTTTGAATGGCAGCAGCTGGCTGCTGAGTGCAGTGTTTGGTCTGAGTTCAGGTGCATGCAGAGAGGTTGAGATGCCTATTGCCTGTGTGCATTCATGAGTACCCATCCTGGAACCATCTTCTGCAGGCAAGGAACAGCATCCATACATGCTCTCAGTGAAGGCGTGAAGGCGCTGTCTGAGAATGGGAGGAAACACAAAGGCAAAGAGAAGTGCAAAAAGAATATGAGAATATGGGGTGATGTATCTGTAGGAAAGAAAAGAAACTTGAATTCTGAGACCCACAGGGGTCTGAAAGTGAGATATAAACAAGCACAGGAGCTAAGTAGAGCAGTATATACCTGGATATCAGGGAATTCAGGCAGCTGCCATTCAGCATTAGAGGGATAGAAAATACTATTTAGTCATCAAATGGTTTGCTGTTTTAGTAGAACACTGAACAAATAATAGCCTTTTAACCCTGTCTTGATACATGGACAATATCATATTCATCCTTTCTTCACTAGTATCCTGTCACTGATTAGCTAACACCTTCTTCACAGTCAGAAAACTTTTCCTCTGAAGAAAAGCAAGGATAGGCAAGGTGCACCCATGTCAACCTTGTAGGCAAACATCAGAAGACAGTACTGTCAAGAAGAAAACCAGAATCTGCGATACTATTTGAGATGTGTAAGAGCTCAAAGGAACACTTAGTTACTTCTGGTAAGTTTAACATGGCATCAAGGTGAGATGCCAGGGTTGGAAGCAGTAACCCTTTTCATTTCAGTCACACAGCTGGAAAACTTCAGTCCCTCTTTCCAAGTACATGCTACTTATTAATGTTGCTCACACCAATTTTAAGAAAGTTCTGCTTGGAAGCTGCTTTTCAAAGACTGTAGTCACTAGTACTAGTGAACTAATACTTAATTTTTGAAAGAAAATGAGGAACATCTGAGGAGGTTAAATCAGTCAAATAATCATGTAAATCTAACACATTCTTTATTTCATTAAAAAATGTATATAATTTTAAGTCCTGCTGGCATATAAAAATTAATGGAGCTCCCCTTTTTAAAGAGCTCTTAATCCTCAGTTGTTAACATAAGTAAGCCCTATTTGTCCAGCAATACTGCTCAGAGCAATGAGATCTTGCAGCATTGCAAGATAACACTAAGTCCCACTGAGGTGAAAATATGGTAGGATAAAAATAACTACACAAGTGCCAGTAAATCAGCACCTATAAATGATAATTTGAGAAGTGAAGGGTAATGAAAGGGGATATTTCACAACGTGATGGAATAGTGATCAGAATAGTGTATGATGTTCCCAGTTTTGAGAAAAGCAGGCTGTGACAAAAATCTTGAGAGTGCTTTGTACAGATGAGAGCTCCAAGCAATTTGGAAAGTGACAACCGAAATACGGAAAAGAGTGACTAAGCTATTTTCTGTGAAGAGAAACAAAAAATGCGTAAGAGAGATGAGGTCTACAGATTTACTGAGGCTCTCTGCATTGCTGATCCTCTGTGTCTTGTAATGGACAATTCTTTTCTGCTCTGCAATGCTAACTGAAAAGTTATTAACAGCATTGTTAAATCAACGTATCATATTGATGGCTTTTGAAAGTCAGGTAAATCATCTAAGTAAACTGCTGACAGGTTGACAGAATCACAGGATGGCCAAGGTTGAAAGAACCTCTGGAGGACATCACATTCAACCCCTGCTGCTCAGTCACCTAGACCCTAGGATCATGTCCAGGCAGCTTTTGAATATCTTCAAAGATGGGAACTCACAACCTCCCTGGGAAACCCATGCCAGCCCTTTGTCACCCTCAGAGTGAAAAAGCGTTTTCTGAGGTTCAGAGGGAACACTCTATGTTTCAATTTGTGCCCACTGCCTCTGGTCCTGGCACTGGGCATCACTGAACTCTGGGTTCTCTCCTCATTACACCCACTCTTTAATGAGTTTTCTCCTGAGCCTGCTCTTCTCCAGGCTGAACATTCCCAGCTCTCTGAGCCTCTCCTCAGAGGAGAGATGCTGCAGTCCCTTCATCATATTTGTGGTCTGTCGCTGTACTCCCCCCAGTACATCCGTGTCTCTCTTTCTTTCTCTGGAGCCCAGAAATGGAACCTGGTCTCAGCAGTCACAGACCAACTCCTCCCTTACCTCTTGGCCCAAGAGAGCCCCGTATCTCCCTGACTGCTGCTACAGTTTTGCTGTGAAGATTGCCTTCTTCTGCATCTTTGCCCAGCCGTTTATGTTATTCATCCAAACCTAATTCAGTCAAGCTGGTCTGCACCCCACGAGGACTAAGGCAAATGACAACTACCATGTATAAGTATCACAAAAGCACAGAATGACTGAGGTTGCTGAGTACAAGACTTTAGGTTTCTTCCTAGTGTTGATAATTCATTTATAAATCTTGGCAAAATTGGGACGGAGAGGGAGGAGGGAATAGCAAAGAAACAATGTAAAATTGTAACTTTGTAGTTCAGCTTCAGTTGAGAGAGAGAAAAAATGTAATAGCTAATATTTATGTTCATTTAACATTTGGAGCAGGGTGCACAAGTATAATCTAATGAGAGAGAAATTCAAATTAAAAAACAGCATGATGTACATTTTACATATATTCTGTGGAGATTTAGATCATATACAACCAGAGATATCAGTGATTCAGCTCACAGTGTGAACTAAAAAGAGGACTTTGCCGAAAACAAGTATTTCTTACAAGGATTGCTGTAGTTTAGTACATGCCCCAGCTTTTATTGTATACTCCAGGCACTTAGGGATACAAGGTCAGTGACTTGGCTACACTGCCAGAAGCCTCCTTTGTGACAAGTCACCTTGTTCCCAGATGGTTATGAAACAAGATCATTGACACTCTGTCAGAAATGTGTTAGATTTTTTTTCCCTCTCTCTTCATCTTTAGTGAAGTTAGAGCTACAGAAAAGTGTGTGAATGACAGCCCTGGTGACTGTGTTCTTTTGTAAAATCACAAAAAGGTTCAGTTTGAGCAGAACTGGCACCAACCTCCCAATGATGTCTAATCAAGTTCCATCAGCCCTGGCCCCCAGTGACCTCTTCCAGCAGTGAGCTTTGTTTAAACCCAGTTTAGGCAGAGGCTTCCGTAGTAGTAGCCAAGACTTTCAGTGCTGACAGCCCTGGTGAACCAAGATTGCCACCACATTTCACATAGTTCTCCAAGCAGCAGATAGATGGTAATTGTTGGTCATTATCTGTCCAGCCTGGAATGTGATCTTAACTGATTTTTATGTCCGCAATGACTGTTACTTGCATCTATATTAGGATCTTTTTTAAGACAGCTCAGGAAACTATTCCTAGCAAGATATCAGTAGGTAAATTGTTCCATAAATTAATTAAAACTCTGCAGACTGCAGGAAGAAGTCCAAAGGGATTACCTAAAACCTAAAATTAGCCCATGAAGACTATTGTCTCCAAGATCCCTCATTTTTCAGCAGTGAAAGAGTGGGCAGTTCAACCAACTTCACTCATCCTGCATCTTTTTCTAGAAGAGTCCCAGTGGAAGCCTAGGGTTATTAGTTTTGTGAGGTTTAAGTTTACAGGATGTAAAAGGCCCTTTTGTGAAGCACTTTGTACAGTAAGAAGAAGAACAGGAGTTTTGTGCAATGTTTTTGTTGGGTTTTCACATTATTTTTGACTGCTCAAAAATATTCCTTAATTCTGCAGATCCATAAAATTTAATTCTCAATGAATAACAGTGTCAATTTTCTTATAGGAGAGATTTGTAAGGAAAGTTGTTACTTTTTATTGGATATACCTCAGGGTATGATGTCCTTGTGACTTCCTCTGTGATTTTGTTTTTTCCCTGAGCCTACCAGACAACAGCTGCCTTATCAGCCTTACAGCCTAACACACCTGCAGAGAAACCCAACAACAAGAGCTAGAGAAAACAATAACATCTATTTTGACATGCTTACTATATTGAAGAAAAATTAAAGGTCAGAAATCTAGTTCTGGGCATATGAGGCATATAACTAGATGAATTTAAGTCTTGGGTGGGGAACAAAGGAAAGAAGGAAAGAAAAGCACTGCCTATCTGCACTTATTAATCTCAGAGTTATACTACAGGCACTGCTGGGATCCCCCTATTGCAGAGACTCATACTCAGCTGCCTTTGCTTTGTAGGAAACAAGCTTACTTGTTTACACTATTCCACTCTGTCACTTAGTCACAGTAAACCTCCTATTAAGTTGCATACCTTATTACAATATTTTGACTCAAATAGTATAACAAAATACTACCAATAGAACTAATGTTCCAAGACTTACTCTTATTCATGATTACAGCATGGAAACTTCCATATATTTTGAGGAGGAAAATAATTTAGAAATTATCAGTTTGAGATCATGCATCTAAAGAAATGTTATGGTCTATAAAAAGTTTAGTAATAAAAAGTTACACACTACTAAAGTGAAATATTTTCATTAAATCACTCAGTGGCTATTTTGTATAATAATGTGGTTAATCATTGGTTAAAAGATAGCAGACCAGATCCTGGTCCCACATGTATTATCCACAGGACTGAAACTATACAAGCCTGAATGGTATGCTAGCACACCCTGATGCTCCAAACCATGAATACACATCCTAAGGCACTTTAAACGCTTAAACTTGATGTGATAGAGAATCAAAGTAGCTCTTACTGCAAAGTATGCAGTGAAATATACATATGTATGCATCATGTATTAGTCCTCCATGGAATGTAAGAATTTTTAGATGTGATCTAAGTGATTTTATGATAATGGAAGAGGTACTTGAAAGAATAGTTACATTCAGGGGATTCTTCTAAAATATTTCCATGATGCTTAGAGCTTTTAATTTTTTCCCATATATGTCAGAGTTAAGATACACTGCAGTTGTTGAGCAGCTGGAATGACAGCCCATTATACATTATATAGTTAGAAACAAGTTTAGCTGGTTTCATTTAAGAGGTGATCTTGGCCTCCATATAAAATTTGTGTTACAATTCACTGCAAGCAGCCTAAGAGATTTTTCTGTTATTTTAATCACCACAAGTTCATTCAAAGCCTTCTTTCAAATCCAATTAATAATCCTATCTGGTAATACTTCATGCATATCATCTAAACTTCCTAGACAATTGGCTAGCTACAGGGGAATGGAAATCTGTAATGCCACTGCAGCGTTCTATACAGCCATAACAGAATGTAAAGCTAATGGCACACCTTTTCCTCACTTGGGTTCCTGCTTCTCTTATTCAGGCAATAAGTGGATTCCTAAGATCTCTTATACATCAATTGCTTAATTTTTTCTTTCTGACAAGATTTCAGCATGTGATAACACCTGCATGTTTATTAGCTTGTTCTCCTTGTCAGATCCCTTGACCTGATTAAACAGCTTAGTAAACTGATTTTTCATCATGTTCAAAGCTGAAACCTGCTCCATCACTTTTGGTCAAAGAAGATAAGATTACAAAGGTGCCAACACATCAGTGCCCCTGAAGAATCTCTACTATTTCTACTTTCTCTGCTATTACATTCCTCTGCAAACTCCTTAACTTCCATGGTAGTGCCATTTCTTCCGAAAAATAAATGTAACCAATTATACAGAGTAAAGTGGGGCTGAGAAACACTGTGGTGTTTCAAGCAACCGGTAGGTCTTGTTCAAAAATCGTTGATATTTCTCAAGGTAGAATTTCAAGGTTCACAGTTCCTGTAGAAGTCTTACTCAACCCAAATAGCCTGTTTAGAGCCTATGTAGTTACATTAAATGATGTTTTCCATAAAAAGATAAACCAAAGATACAGGGATTAATGCAACCACCCTGGCAAAGCTTTCCAAGAAGCTAACAGAAAGTAACTTGACAGATATCTATGAGGTATAAAAGCAGCATGATGCTGTTGCCTCCTCAGCATATCATCTTAGATTCCTACAGCAGCTGACAACGTGGTCTCCAATCCAATTTTGATGTTTTGTTTTCTTTGGTTTTGAGGATTTTCTTCCAAGTGTCACAGGACTTCTACATACTCTTGAATAAAAAAATGGTTGTCAGAACTAGAGACAATTATTGCAATTCCAGAAAATCTTTTTACCAACTCATTTCTCACATGCTAAAATGTGAATGTAGCAAATATGCATGTATACATACATAGAACTGAAACCAATCTTCTTTAAATTAACAAGGGACTTATTTAAATATATAGGCTAAATGAGGTGTTAAGTAGTCTCATTTGCCATCATTTTAATTTAAGGAAAATCGATTTATCTGCAGGTGCTCGGAAATTAACCAAAGATTTAGTGCTGCCTCATCAAAAGCTCACTATGCCTTTTTCATGGAATTTATCCAAGAGACATATCCTGTTTCTGAAAGCCAGACTATCTATATAACTATTAGGTCACTGTGGGCTTTAGTTTAAGTAAACAAGCTGGGCAGAAAATGCAAAAAATTATCAGTCTGCCTGCTGCTGGACTGAGGGAATGTACCAAGGGAGGGCTCATCCTACTTCCATTTTCACTGGACTTCGTGATTTTGAACACACGTGTTTATTCATTCGCAGCTCAGCTCAAAGAATCGCTATGTGACAAGTAGAGAATGAAGAGCAGTTAAAAGAGTCACAGGCTAGAATTACCACTCAGCAGTGATCTTTCTCCTACAGTGCTCTTCCCAGTCAGTCCTCAGACAGTCTTGAGAAATGAGACGAACATGAAATATATTGTCCAGCTGCACTCTGGAAAAGACTCTGTGGCTTAGTCTAGACACAAACCTCTTCCAATTTCCTATTGCTAAAGGGAAAGGAATAATTTGTGGGTAATCTTTGCCTATTATACTTACCTTTCACCATGAGTGTTGGGAAGATTGGTGGCTCTATGAATTCTCTAATTTCCTTCTCACAAAACTTCCTTGACACAAAAGCACATTGACATCTGCCTCATCAGAAGAGACTTACTGACTGGCATAAGTGTTAAAATGTAGTCTTAATTTAGATAGATGTCCGTTTGTATGCATAAACCTGCAAAGTTCAAAGGGAGATAAATTTTTAAGGGAAGTAAATTGTATGGTATTTACCATATATCTAGGATTAGAGGAGCTCATCAGTGCAATAATAATGTGTTTATGGGTGTCTATCAAAACCGTATGGGAGTTGGTCTCACTACTATACCAGGTACCAAAATTAAAATACATTCTTCAGGTCAATATTATATCATGTTTTGACCTTTGACTCTCTGACCTCAAAGAGTGAAACAGTGGCAGCAAACTTGAAAGGAAGGTCAACCCAAAGACTAGCAAGTACACAAATTAGGAGCTTTCTGGACTGTGTTAGTAGCCATGTAACCAGTAGATTGAGGACAGTGATTCTTCCCCTTGGTACTTGCTATATAACATCTAGAGTACTGTGTCCAGCTTTAGGGCCGTGATACAGAAAATACTATAGTTAAACCAGTGCACATCCAGTGAAAGAGCACCATAATGCTGAGGGGCTAGAACATTCCTGAGAGAAGAGGCTAAGAAATCTGGATCTGCAGCCTGGAGGAAGGCAGATTTGGAGGCGATTGAATAATCCCCTGCCAGTACCTATGAGGAGATAATTGAAAAGGTTCAGAGAGCCATGTGGCATGAGGAAAATTCATCACAGAGATAGACTAATACAGCAGTACAGGGTGGGAACACATGAAACAATACACACATTGACACAAGAGAAGTTCAAACAACATACAAAGAAAAACTTTTTCACTGTGGGGGCAGTGACAGTCAGAGGAGTTGTCCAGAGAAGAAACACAGTCTCTGTTCTTAAAGGTTTTCAAGACGTGACTAGATAAAGCCCTGGTCTGACCTCATATATATGCCTCTATTGAGCAGAAGGTTGGGTTAGGAACCTCCTGAAATCCCTCCCAAACTATATTCTCCAGTGTTCCTATGCAATACTCTTAAGAGAAGGGTGATTAATCTAGTTGAGTATCCTCTGTGTACTCTTACTCATGACATTAATTTTTTGCTGATAAACTCAATGTCATCTCTCAGTTTTAATAGTGAGGGGTATGAACATGTTATCACAGGTACAACTGCAATGATCATACTATTGAGATTTTAGTCTTGCACAGACATACTACCAGTAACCTAAACCAACTGATTCAGGTAATAGTCAGATTCTGTCTCAAGTCAGTTACTCGCAGAGCTGGCAGTGGGAATAGGGAGTTTTGAAAACATAAGGTGTTATAGTTTCAAAGTCTTTCATGGAATTTTGTGTCCCTTGCTAACACAGCGGTTTGGGGTTGGGAGCCAGGACAAGATGGATTGTTGAAGCCCGGATTGTCTCTCACTCCCCACTCCCAGAGCCAGCCAGCTGTCTAAAGCCTAAACAAAGGGATAGCTGATAGCTTTACATTCCAACACGATGGCTGGGAATAGGACTGGGGGAGGTGTTTTCTTTTTGCGGAGGGGGAGGAGAGGACCTCACTTTTTCCCTGGCTTGGGAGAGGTTTCCCAGTGCTCACTTCTTGCTGGTGCACTACACCTTTGTTCTCCATCTGCTTGGGTGCTCAGCTGCTGTTTGCTGGGCTGATGGCAGCACTGAGAGGGGAGTCCTTGCTCGCTCCCCACCATTCCACACACCATGTGCCGTTCTCCTGAGAGGACAATCACCACTGCCTGGATTCAGTACAGACTCATCAGGGGACTATCTGCAGAGGAGTTGCTAACCCCTACCCGCTAATGCTTTTGAATAAAAGATGGTGACTTTTGGTTGCACTGTTGCTCTTTGTTCTGTTCTGGTTTTGGTTATATATATATATATATATTTGTAGTAAAGAACTGTTATCCTTTCTGATTAAAATCTCTTCATTCTGAGGATTGTGGTGGCTTGAGGAGAGGGAAGTCCCCTTCCTAGTCCAGAAGGATTCCTCACTTCCCTTGATAGACGTCTTGGTTTCTTTTTAGCTGAAACATAAGGTTTGAAAACATGATGGTGACAAGTCAGTAAGTTTACATACAGTTATAGTGGGGATAGTTCAAATGGCTGCATGGACAACTTTTTTCCCAACAAGTTTCTTAATCTAACCTGTAAATCCTTATAAAATTTATCATTTTTCCATCTTACCAGGCTTACTGCACTTGCTCTATTATTTGCACAATAGGTCCCAGACATGATTAATATCCATTGCGCTAGCAACTACATCAACAAATGTTAAAGAAGTTTGGGGGAGGAAACTTCCTACCTGCCTCCCTTTCTTTCTGGTAGCCCAGTCCTTCAGTGAGGGAGTTCGTCTGCTAGAATCTAATGCATAAGCCTTCCAAAACCTTCACCCAAGCTGCTGCAACAACAGATTGTCTCAAGACACCACAAGGTCAGTGAAGAAATTAGCGAAGTGTGTTTACTGAGCACTGGCTAATATATTTCATATTATCCCCAAAAGTATACCAAAAAATATGCATGCTTACTTGATTGACCCTATAAGGTTTTCTTAAACAATGCTTTGCTCAAAGACAAACCTGCACCTTGTTTCAACACCAAACAAATCCCAAAGACTGCAAGCATGGGTTTAGTGCATACACTGAAATCAATAAATACAGAAAAGGTCTTTTGTCATATATACAAATACATAAATATACACACACATGTCTTTTTATCATGCTAACATGCTAAATATGAGAAAAAAGTAGCTCCAGGATATTTTATAGTTTTTGCAATCTACAGTTTAAACTTGCCAGAGCTCGGTCAACTGTAGGAACTGCAAATGTGTTATTTCTGACACTAGATGGCAGGAGATTGAAGTACATTGTTGCAGTGGCTCAGAATAGCCTTCTCAATAAATCAGTTTAAAAAAATGAATGCCTGTCAATTTGTAAATGTGGTGATAAAATCAAATTGAGAGATATAGAGAGGATCCAGAAATAAAGCAGATATTTATGTTTCTAAAGCTAAAATATTTCTTGAAGAATGACTTCTAACACACATGTAATCTCAGTAATTAGATGGACTTCGCCATGAGTTTAAAAAATTATATAACTGATGCTACAAATTTCTAACTGCAGTGAAGTTCTTCCAGATGTGATTAGAAGCTCGTTGTGTATTTAGAAACTAAATCACATGTAAGAAAATAATGAAACCTCAAACCTCAGAGTCCATGTTTGTTAGAGATCAGGACAAAATCTAGTAACAGGCTATTCCACACCAGGTAAAGGCTTTTTATATCTTCTACTAAAGTGCTACTGGGTACAGCTAAAGGGAATAAACTGGACTAGAGGGACTGAGGTTTTGACAGTCATTTTGGACAGGTTCATACACATCCTTTGCTCACCTCTAAAAGTTTATTCATACGTCTTAAAATTCCATTAGTTTTAGACAGGAATTTTTTGCGTTATCAGTGCAAATGGGCCACTTAATGCAATTCCTACCAGTATCTCTCATGATTATATTATATATATGCTACGCTATAGCATCATGTTGTCTGAGAGAGATGGAGGTACTACAATAGCCTTCCTACAGAGCTGATTGGTTGCTCAGGCTATAGGGAGCCACTCACCCCTTATAGCAGCTCTTATTTTAGAACTGGACTTGCAAATAGGCAGTGCTTCCTCCAGCTCTTCAAGTCCATGAGTCTGATGAGCTGCAGAAAACTGGAAAATGAGAAATATCATGTATGCCTTATGAGTAGGATGTCTTTCTTATGGGTTTATTTAAAAAACAAACAAACAAACAAAAAAACCCAACCAAAAAACACAAACAAAAAACACAAACAAAACAAAACTTGTTACAGAACTGGTTCTGTTAACTTTCCTGATTTTCTAGAGGTGTTGCTGTCACCTACAAGCAAACCTCAGGGCAAGCAGGAGAGATGCATATCCACATATGCTTAGCATGAAAGAAATTATAAAGAATGGAATATGACATTTTAACATTTTTACATTTTTTAGAAGTTTCAGTGGTCAAATTAAGTAGTTCCTGGTCAACTGCCAAAAGAAGATCTTGAAACTTTGTCTGCAATTACCTGTCCTGTGTCACAAGTGATCTGCACTAGCTAGACAGACAGAGCTTGTCTCTACAGGTAAATGAAGCTACTCTGCAAAAAACAGCACAGTGAGCTGTGGTCATATATTGTCATTCTGGCATCTTTTGTCATCTCGTAATTTTTCTTTCATATCAATATTTTATATGTAATGAGTGATCATAGCAACCTTCCAGTATCTGAAGGGGGTCTACAGGGAAGCTAGAGAGGGACTCTTCATCAGGAACTGTGCTGATAGGACAAGAAGTAATGGATACAAACTGAAGGAGGGGAAATTTAGGTTGAATATTAGGAAGAAATTTTTTTACTGTGAAGGTGGTTAGACATGGGGACAGATTGTCCAGGGAGGTTGTGGATACCCCAACTCTGGTGGTGTTCAAAGCCAGGTTGGGTAAGGCCTTGAGCAACCTAGTCTACTGGAAGGTGTCCCTGCCCATAGCAGAGGTAGTTGGGACTAGATGATTTTTAAGGTCCATTACCACACCTTAATATTCTATGATTCTGTGACTGGGAGTTCAACTAGCCTCTGGTAATGGGAACTCAGCTAGTCCCAATCTCCTACTAAACCACTTCAGCTGATTGTCCCTTCCACATTTTTTGTGGATCATAACAAATAGACGATACTTGTCTCATATGCTATAAAGTATGCACTTACAAATAGGAAAAGCAGACCATACTTAAACCACCCAAAATATTCTCTGTAACTCATTGCTCCCATGCCTTTTGCACTGGTTCAATTTAGTTTGTGTAAATGCTTTCCAGTAGTGATTTTCACGTTTACTTCCAAATCAAAAATTACTAAGTCCTAGATCAGACCTAACACTCATACCTATGGAGCCTTGCTTAGATGGTTCCTGTTAACTTCCTAATAATGACCACTTCCTTTGTTTACCTATTAGCTAGTTTCACAAGCTGTGAATTTGCTCTTTACTGACATTGAACACAGCTATTCTTGATGCTATTCAGAACATTGGGTAATATGAAATCACGTATTGTACTTCTAGAAAGTTGGAATATATTGCACCTATATGGCAATCAACCCAGCTCCCAGAGGGGTAGCTTATACTTTGTGAACAAATGTCAAGTGCACTTGATTTAAATCTTTTGAGGTATCTTTTTTCACCATCCATACTGACTAGCATTACTTTTACTCCAATCCTCAGATTTTTTTTCTAATTGCACCCTGCACAAACCACTCCTCTGTCTTCCATAGGACTTGTGTCAGACCAACAACCTTACCTGGATCAGCCACTCTACATGACATGGAACAGTATTTCACTTTTCCAGAAACTTTTCAGAAGTCCATTATTTATCTAAAATCACAAAAGGTTAGGATACAGCTTCTCTGGCCATGGTGATTAATATTTTCTTTATCCCTTGTTAGACGTAGAGAGAAAGAATTCCTCCTTGATTACTGCTGAACTGATTCGTGATTCTCTTGTGGTATAAGGTTATAATATTCATTCTTGCTCCTTTTCAAACACAGAACAGATTTTGCTATTGAACACTTGTGGTAATTCTGCATTATTGTTGACAATTTGCCCATCAAGCAGTGCCTCTTTGCCACAGCTAGGACTTGCACTGTACTCAAGGTATTTAAACTTTTTTGTTCTTAGGCTTGCCAGTCATTAATTTCTCCTGATCATTTTAGATCCTCTTATAACTCAGAATGTATGAAGTTTAGAATACATGTATCTACAGCTATATATTTCTGGTTTTTTTCTTGTTACATATGCTTTTCCCCCTTTTCATTGCAGCACCTATTTCACTATTGAACCAGGATGAACTTCTAGGCAGTGCTGTCCTATTTCCTGGAAAATAGAAATCACTGAACTGTGTCTTCAGGCAATAAAATAAATTCTTCTCAAAGGTCATTCAATTTAATACAGTCTTTATTTCCTTTTATTAGAGAGGTGTTTAGGAAATAACACGTATTTGTCATTTAGCCTTTAACAAATCCCAGTCAGTGCACTTCCTGGGCTTTATTAGTATGTTGATCCACAAGTATTCAAGATCCTGCGATTCTTTCTTAATCTTTCAAACAGGTAATGTGAAAGACTTATTGTTATATCCTTTTTAGTCTCTTCACCCTCACTACATGGGTTAACAGTAGTTTCTGTACAATAGAATAACTGGTCTTCTTGAGGCATTAAAAAGAATTCTCTGTTATGACATCAGTCATCTGTATTTCTGGCAGGTAACTAAGAATACTGACAGAAAGTGCAACTGCCTCTAAACCACCTGATGGCATTTTGAACACCAAAGATGCGTGGAAAGGAAGGAAACATCATGGCACTTTTCTTCCTCTGGAGGGTAAGAATATTTTCCAGCAGTGGGATGGTATGACCTTCCGATAGCTTTGTGGAAATTTCCTCATGAGTAATAATCTTCCTAGCTGCTAGAGAAAGCTCTAGATTATCAGTCTGAGTTTTTGGATTTAATCCAGGACAACTGTCTCTGAGCTAAGAGATTTTTTGCCATGGAAACAGTTTCCATGGTGCATGGATAGTCTAACTCTGACTATCAAATATATCAACCAATTTGACAAAATTTGACCAGAGTGCATACTAGACTTACTTTACTATATTTCTTGGAAACAAGAATATTCTCAGATGCAGTCACTTGTTTATACCCAGTGATAGCTGTGTCACAAAAAGCAAAATGGCATTCCACCAAAATACTTCCATATTAATGAAGATGTCACTTGGATGAACTATCTTGGACAGTTCACATGGATGTTCACAACTAAGATTTATGCTAATAGAGGGCAGCAAACTAATTCATTTCCAAAGAAAAGGTCCCACAGCTCTTATTTGGTGTCTTAGAATAAGGAGAGTTTTCACTCTGTGGAGGCTGGATTCAAAAATGCTCATTGCTTGTCCGGTATGTCAAGGCACATGCTGTGGACAGGAAAGCAGGACATTGGCTGGGCTGGAGAAACAAACAAAAAAACAAACACTCAAAGTTTAGCAAGATAGTTGAATTGATAATTGGGTAATTGAACTGATAGTGACTACGAATTGAGTGGTTTTAACTGGAGAACTTATCTACTTACACTTTACATATATATCTGGGTGAAATGTTATCATAAAGGATTATCTCACACAATCACATAGGTATGATGACATGTGAAACACTTTTAACACTATTAGGACACAGCAGAGAAATTCAAGTCGATATCCACTGACTAACTACTCAGGGAAGTGAAAGACAGTTTAACAGTCACTAAAAAGTAAAGGTATCGTCTACTCTGCTTGGCTGCTCCTGCTCTGTGTTTTCATGTGTTTACTTCAGTGGACAGTAACACAACAGCTAAAAAAATGAAGCGAAAAAGAAATTGCACATGTACATCCCAGCCACTGCTGTCATGCCTGAAATCACAATGTTTAAGAGAACAATGAGTGATGAAGATTATGTGCTACCCACGTTATCAAACACTAGGTACATTTTCTAATGAAGAAAAAGAGATACTGCATTCAGATCACATACTATAAGGTCTAGCTGAGATGCCACAATCAGATAACTCCCTATCAACAGCAAAAAGAAAAAGCTAAACTGTAATCTAAAATGTTCTTTAACTATATCTCATGTCCTTCTTGCACTGTAACACTGTGTGAAATGCCATTACCAATACAGATGTCAGGTGAAAACAACACTTGGTCTACTCTGGATGAAGCCATTAAGGAACATCTTTTTTCCTTCTTTAACCAAACTATCTTCTATATTTTCTCTTAGTAAATAGTTCAAAACAGTTTTACAGGTTGTCTTTAAAAGTTTTGAATTAAAAGAGTATGTTTAAAGGATCCCATTTAAAGGAAGGGAGCCTCCACAGAAGATTGCGACAGACGACTTTTCAGTGCAAATATCAGGATCCCGCAACTTCCAGCAGATGATAAAATGATGACATTCTCATTATGAACTTCTTTTCTGAACTAAAATTTTGTAAAGTCAGTTCTTGTTAAGTCAGTAGAATATTGGTCAAAATAACTCAATGGCTGTAGAGTGTTATTCAGAAATACTGGGGATTGAGTTCAGATTATTTTTTGTCATTGTATTTCCATAGTTATAGCTATGATGCAAATTCTGGTACCTGCAAGCTTCTGCCACACTGCCTCTTCTGGTTTTGTATGCACTTGCAGGAGGTGACATGGGCTCTGGGCTGCAGGCTGGGGAGGGGAGCCCTGGGCAGGGGCGGCCAGGGCCAGAAGTGCCCTCAGGAACATGGCAGTGCTCTATATCCCACCTGAAACAATTTCCTCTCATAACTGAGCTCACGTGCATCCACTTTTTTTTAAGAGCTGCTGACAGACAGGTTGTATGATCTCGCTGTAGTGCTGCCTGCTTGTAAGACACAAGGAGGTTTGCATTAAATATGCTTTTGCAGCTCCTCTTGGTTTCCTCCTTTGACATATTTCACCAGATCTAGACTTTATTCCTTGGCTTTTTAATATTTCAGAGTGACAGAATTCCTGTAACACCAGTATTTTTCACCACTCAGATTCTCCAGTCTTTTCACCATTTTTCAGCATTCAAGTTGCATAAAGCTCTGAAGTACATACTACCTAATTAGATACAGTTTCAAGCTATTGAGGCATCCAAATTTGAAGGAGGACAATCAAAATATCATTCCAAGCACAGATGGTAAAATGACCTGATAATTATCAGGCAATGTTAAGGGCAAGAAAGAGAGGAGGAGGAAAGACACTTTTCATGCCATTGCTGCTGACAGATAAATTAACAACTCACTAGTTTCTGCTTCACCTACTTCCAGTAAAATATTCTGTGTAATATACCCTTTCCTCCCAGAAGATATAATGATAGTTCATTGCAGAATGTCAGCAGCCAAGAGTTGTCTGGGGAGTTGTACAGCACACTATTGTATTGAACTTACTCTTTCAAGAGTACCTTTTCCTTCTCAATATTTTCACACGTGCATATACGGTAAATGCCAGTTTTAAGTAAAAACTGGGCACCTGACATCTTTTGCGGGCAGTGGGTGCTATAGACCACTGCTGGTTAAGACGATTTCTCTCAGTGTTTCAAAATAAATGTTGCTATGATTTTTCTTTCTTCTCACCACCATAAAAAGTCATTACTGGATATCCAATGTTTGCAAATAATGTGTATATTAAAACTAGATGCTGAACATACAGTGGATTTGGCTGTGGTCAGTTAATGGCTGGACCCAATGATCTTAGAGCTCTTTTCCAACCATAACAATTCTATGACATAATTATTTCATTGGGAATATGTAACTCCCCTTGGAGCAAAAGAAGTGAAATTGTATCTGAGTCCAGTCAGACAACTTTGAGACTCTGGAAACTAATACGTTTGCCTTTTAGATTAGAAGTACAATCTAATACAAACTCACTAATGTCCTATGTTTGAGTGGTTATTGTCATGAAAAACAAATACTAGACTTAAAGTTGCCAAATACTTGTGCTTACTCTTGGGACAAATTAATCAGCCTCTGCATATCTTAGTATTCCCACCTGCAAAAGAACTCCAAAATACTGTAAAGTACAGAAATTCAAAGAGGGATCGAGGAATGGAAGAATGTGCAGTAGAAGTTCAACGTATTATTGCACAAATGATTTGTACAAGAAGTAAATACACATGATTTGTGTAGGAGGCACAAGAAATTTTTTAATTGCCATCCTCATATTTCCCAGTCTGAAATTTTCAGGAGAAAAGAAAAGTTGGAGGAATCTCTTGCCTAAGGAAAGGCTGTATTTTCATTGAAATAAAAATCCTGTAAGTACAGATACAGGGAATCTTTTTTGATATCGTTTCACTATTAGTGCTAGCATAGATAGACATGTGAGAGAAAGTCTACATACGGTCACACTGCAATTTGTTTATTCACAGAATCACCGAATGTGCCAAGTTGGAAGGGACCCACAAGGATCACTGAGTCCCACTCTTAGCCCTGCACAGGGCCATCCCCAAGAGTCACACCACGTGGCCAAGAGTACCACCCAAATGCCTCTTGAGCTCTGTCAGGCTTGGTGCTGTGACCACTTCCCTGGAAAGCCTGTTCCAGTGCCCAACCACCCTCTGGGTGAAGAACCTATTTCTAATATCTACCTAAACCTCCTGTTATACTTTCAAAATCTTTCAAGGGATATTTTTTTTTGTCCCTTGCCAATACAGCAATTTGAGGGTTGGGAGCCAGAATGAAATGGGTTCAAGGAAGCCCAGCTCTCTCACTCCCCACTCCCAGAGCCAGCCAGCTGTCTAAAGCCTAAACAAAGGGATAGCTGATAGCTTTGCATTCCAACACGATGGCTGGGGATAGGACTGGGGGAGGTGTTTTCTTTTTTGGATGGGAGGACCTCACTTTTTCCCTGCCTTGGGAGGTGGTCAGAGAGAGGTTTCCTGGTGCTCATTTATTGCCCCTACACCTTTGTCCTCTGTCTGCTCGAGTGCTCAGCCACCGCTTGCTAGGCTGGTGGCAGCACTGGGAAAGGGGGTACTGGCTTGTCTCCCATGACTCCGCACGTCCTGTTCTCCTGAGAGGACAATCACCACTGCCTGGATTAGTACAGACTCACTGAGCAGCTGACACCATCTGCAGAGGAGTTGCTACCTGCCCCAGCCAATGCTTTCAGACAAAAGATGGTGAGAGGATCTTTGCAGGGCTCACGGGAAAGGTTCCAGCCCATCCCCATGGCTGCCATTCCCACGGGAGCTCTGGAACCAGCCCCTCTTCCTGTGGCTGCCATTCCCACGGGAGCTCTGGAACTGGAAACCCTTCCTGTGCCTGCCATTTCCACAGGAGCTCTGGAATCAGCACCTTGGTTTCTTTTTAAACGGAGACACCTCCCCTGACCCAACTTCAGACCATTCCCTTGGGTTCTGTCACTGGTCATGTTGCCTAAAATCAAAGAAATAATTCTCTGGACAATGTTATCATAGAAAGGTAAAAAACCCAACACTTTAATAAGATGTCTTAGGTGCACAAAGATAGCATATGCACACACACAGAGTTTTACAAATTTATAGTATCATTTAGTTATAATATCTATTACCTCATGGGGATACAGTCAGACCAAAAATCGTCCATCCCCCGGGTCCTCCCACAGGCACGCCTCCCAGATTTGAGTTGGTGGTCCCAAGACCCTATATCTTCCTCCCATGAGAGTCTTCATCAACTCTGTGTCCTGCTTGGGCCATTTTCAAGTATTCTGGGCGTTCTCTGATAGTTTAGACTCTCATATCAAGAGAGTCTTTTGCCTATTTTTTCTTATTCTAAGAACATTTTATACACATAAAGTGTTCTTTATCTTTCTACAGTTTTTGTCTGTGGGAATTCTTGACAAGGAACACTAAACAATATTTCGGGAATCTAATAAAAAAATATTTAGCTAAGTGCTACTAAAAGTGCTAAAAAAGTTATACTTAAAATCTATATAATCCTAGATTTTAAGGCATCAGTCACCACAGAGAAGAGATCAATGTCTACCCCTTCTCTTCCCCTCACAGGGAAGTTGTATTCAGTTATATACACCTCTCACTTCTCATGAACAATGCTTTTTTTAAGAACTCTTGGTCAAAAGTTTAAAACTAAGTTGCCAGATTTATCTTAAGGCTGAATCTCAAGACAGAAGAAGCTTTTCTTCACAATGTTGCCTGTTGCAGATCTTTCAAAGATTTTTTTTTCTCCTGTGGGTAGTTTTGAGATGGAATTCCATACATATAAAGAAAGCTACGAACACAAGTATAGCAGTCTTTCCAGGACTAAAACCATGGTAAGGAAGAATTCGTCAGGTTTGTTAACACTCTTCCCTGATGTGATCTGTCAGTATGGTTTCTAAAGACTCCTATGGGGAGTTGATCTATTGTCGATTTGTCTGTTACACATCTATTTTCCTTTACCTCTTTCTAAAGCATATCCATATTTAAATGCCTCTTGATTCTACAAAAGAGAAAATAATATTTAAGCTGTATTCCTGTCCTCCTGCAGAATAACAGAATAATAGCAGGAGACATAAACTCTATAGGTGCAATAGTTCCATTCTTTCACAAATGGAACCATTTTATAACAGTTTCGTGCCAGTGACAAAATCCAAATAAAATGATTCAGTAACAGTAATGCAGCCTCCCCAAGTAAGTTGAAGACAGAATGTCAAGATTCTCAATTGCAAAACCTATCCTTTCTAAAGACACTCATAATTCATTTTAGTAAGCTAATTACATCTGAATACCCTTCAAGGCAATGTTCAGCACTGCTTCCTCGTAATAAAACTAGATCATCATTTATTCTTTCCAGTCCTGCCACATCTTTAGGCCACAGCGAGGGCAGGGTGATCGTGATGCCTTCCAAAGTACCAGCTGTCAGCACACCCAGGAAGAAGGACCACAGAGCTAAGTTAGCAGGCTGAGCAGGAGGTTGGACAAACTTAAAGGAGCTGGGAGTGGGGACATAAAGGGACACATGGCCTACAAACCTACTCAGAGAAGCAGAGGTACGCTCAGTGTCTTGCCTATGCAGCAGCCTGGTACCCTAAGTTTAGACGAGCTCAGGTACCAACAGCAGCCAGTCTCTGATAGTGCAAAGCCCAGCACAACCTGAATAACCAATACCTAAGGAGTGGGAAGTCCTCAGCTTCTCAGCTCCCTGTTGCTACAGTAACATTCCCGACTACACAGGCTGGTTAGTCAAAGCCAACTGGCTGTGGCACTCATGCATGTATTATTTTGCTTTCATGTTCTTTTAGACCCCCAAACCTAATCTAGCACAGAATCAGCAGGGCCACTTTCACTGTCCTTCATCTGTCAAGGTCTCTGCGTGAGTTAAAAGAAATGGAGACCAGATCTTGCAAAGGACATTGCACTCAATCAACTTCAATCTCTTTTAATGAGTTAAAGCAGTGCAAATCCCAGCATGAACACACTTAGTGTAATTTATTATTAATGGGTATGATTCAAACTAGAACAAGTGTAAACCTTGTTTAAACTCCTGTTTCTGAACTGTTATGAATCTTACAAATGTACAGCAAGGATTTTTTATTCAAGCCAATGCAACTTTCTCACGAAGGTGAGAGTTGGGATAGCTCAAAATATAAAACATGTTTATAAGAAGCTACTGCCCTTCTCAACAAATAGCATGTTCTCCAGTCCCGGTACCAAAGTAGGCTGTCTGCTCACACACTTTACATGAAGCCTTTCTTGTTTCCATGCCATGTAGAATTGCCTCTGTTTCAGCAGCCTGTGCTCCTTGTAAAGTGTAGGGCACTGTGAAAAATCTGACTTCTTGATCCATTAAGAGGGAAACGATAAGCAGCGTTTTGCTGCTTCATCTTGGAGCTTCCCTGGCTCAGCACATCCTGGACAGCCATCCTGACAGAGCACTTCCTGGCAGTGCTCTTGCAGGAATGCTGCTGAGAGCAGCAAATGAGCCAGCCAAAGGCAGCATCCCCACCCTGCACTTCCAAGGTGCAAATTTAAGGCCAAATCTTGCTTATATTAACCATTTTGGTAGTGGTTGTGGCAGGGCCTGGCAGCAGCAAATTTGCTGATGTTGAATTGCTCTGGTGCACAGTATAGTTTTCCAGCTGGCATCAAACCCAAATCACCACTTCCCATGAGTGGGAACAGATTTGCTGCCCCACAGAGTGGATGGAGGTCCTGCCAACACAGAGAGAAAAACTGGAGCAAGAAGCCAGGGAAGGGCATAGGAGGGACAAGGCTGCCACTCCTTCCAGGAGCAGAACTGCAACGGAAGACCAAAGAGTGCAAATCCAGTTGCTACAGCTACAGGAGTGTCAGGATCTGATCTCTTCTCTCTGGTGACCAGTGACCTAAGGGAACAACACAAAGCTGTGTCAGGAGAGGTCTGGGTTGGATAGCAGAAAAATGTTCTTCCCCCAGAGGATGGTTGGGCACTGGAACAGGTTCCCCAGGGCAGTGGTCATGGCCCCAAGCCTGCCAGAGCTTAAGGAGTATTTGGACAAGGCTTTCAGGCACATGATGGGATTGTTGAGGTGCAGGGCCAGGACTCAGTGATCCTTGTGGATCGGATCCCTTCCAACTCAGGATATTCTATGATTCTATTCTATATATCAGTCTGCTCTCTCCTGTTCCATCACAGGCTCTCATCACACATCAGAACTCTTGGGGCAGGTAATTTCTCCTTTCAGTTTCAAGAAGTGAAGAAAGTCTGATTTTGTGTCAAATCCTTTGCTTAGCTGGGTTCAAGTTTTATGGCCCCATCTTGTCAGGAAAGTAGACTTACCACATGTGTAACTACCAGGCCCAACCACAGTGTTTTAATCCTTTCCTAGCTGCCAGCATGACAGAGTTCCAACCCTCCCTCCAGCCTGCTCTGTCACCTAGTACAATTTAAACTGATGGATCAAAGAGAGACTGAAAGATCTGTATACCCTTCACTATCCCTACAACTCTTAAAGCCTTTTTTGGTACTTTTGAGCTCTTTCTCTCTGCGCAGCTCTAAAAATGTACTTTCAAATTATTTTTAAAATGTATTTTAAACTGGCAGAAGCAATACATGTTAATAAAGGTAGCAATACTTTTCTTTGAGTATTTATTCCCCATTGTGTTCCTTTCCTTCACTATTTGGGTTTGGTGCTAGAATTCTCTTTCTTTGCCGTACCTTCTTGCATTTTACTTTCAGGGAATGTTGCAGAAAGGCAGGATTTAAGACTGAAACCTAGAGCCATGGAAGTCCATAATTACATTCTCCCTAATTCAAATGGAGCCAAGTTTTCCTCTTGAAAGCAAAATTTTTAGAATAATAGCCAAAATATTTTGCAAACAGAAGCCAAAAGTGAAAGTCTTACTAACTCAAACAGAACCTGGCTTTCATCCTGAAAGCAAAGATTTTAGGATACTAGATAAACTACATTTTTCAAACATTTAAATAATTTGGTGTATTAGCTGATACACTTCAGGTTTAGTGAGGATACACAGTAAGAAAAGCAAATGTGTGAAATAAAGCAGTGGATTTTGCTTCAATATCATACTCATGGCCTTCAGAAGTCGTCACCTGACTTC
Organism: Sclerurus mexicanus; assembly: GCA_013396755.1. NCBI lineage: Eukaryota > Metazoa > Chordata > Aves > Passeriformes > Furnariidae > Sclerurus > Sclerurus mexicanus. Next base: position 748,824 of record VWZF01006634.1, read on the forward strand.
ATGGCAGCTGGCTTTGAAGTCACCTCTGAACACAGAGTAGAGCTTCTATTAAACAGGTGTTTGTAAAGTGGAGGCTGCACTTATTACAAGACTGAAGATTCACAGAAAATGTTTGAGGGTTTGTCTGTAGTAAATTCAATGCGTTTTCAATAGGAGATGTACAGCATATGAACACACATACACACAAATTCCCCTCTGCATATCCTCCCCAGAAATAAATTTGAGATTTGAAGCAGGGCATGTTATGGGGGGCCAAAAAGCTCAAGGGAGAGAATGCCAGTAACCAAACAGAACGGAACAAGCCTGTCCCGGACAAAGTCTTTTCCACCTCTAGACTCCATGACACAGCTAGTGTCGGATTTGGTGCCAGTATGAAAAAGAGACAAAGGAAAATGCTTGTCTGCCTTTCAGCCAGAGAATATAAAGCATGTGTGGTTTAATACAGTCCTTTTTCAAAAGGCTCCCTGTGTCTCTGAAACATTAACAGGGATTTACAGTAGTTCTCGCACATGTTCAAGTGTCAGCTGGTTTTATTTGTCTACAGCCCACTCATTCATTTGGCTCTCAGAGAGGCTGAGAATCAGTTTGGTTTGAAACACTTTTTGTTCCTTTTTAGTAAAATCAACACAAAAGTATCAAAGGGGCTATCAGTTTATTCCATTTGGCATTATATTTTTATCTACATTTTCTTAACAAGTACTCCACGGGTTTTCTATAAACCACAAGTATTTGCAGCAAAATTCTTCCCATTTTAATTGGTGTTCCCAGTGCTCCAGTGACTTATCTTTACGTGGATCTTTCACCCTCACCAGCGTGGAAAAGAGGCAGTAAACCCCCAGTTCTAAAGAGACGCTGGGCTTTCATTTCATTCTGTTGTATCAGTCTCCCTTCCCTTCCCGCTACTCAGGTCCAACAGCTTTGGCCACACTGCTAACTTGGAATCCCACTTTCTCCTCCTTTCGTGGTTCCTAATGGCCTCTCCACCACTTTTTGCTTTGTGGAAGTGTATCCCTCTGGGGCTCTGCCCTCTGATGAGCCTCCGCTCTTCTGCCGGCCGGGGCAATCTCGTCGATAGCCCCCCGACGCCGCCGCCTGCGCCCTGCGCCGCCCTGCCCGCGGCACCTGCGCCCGCAGCCCCGACGGGTCCGCCGCCCGCGGGGCTGCCCCG
>VWZF01006634.1:750004-844907 GCA_013396755.1 Sclerurus mexicanus
CCGGGCACCCCTGCCCGCCCCCCCGGGCACCCGTGCCCGCCGGAGAGCCGGCCGTGCGCTGGTTCTCCGGCAGCTGCAGCGAGCAGCTCGGGCTGGAGGCACCGCGGGTGTCTGCCGGCCGGCAGCGGGGGAAGGATGCGGCGCCGGGGGAGCGGAGAAAAGTTTTGGTGTCCTTGTGGGAAAAGAAATTGAGATTGTGCGGAGGGGCAAGAAAAGTTTTAGAGGCTCCACCGTGCTCTGAAATGAGTGAAGGTTTGTGTTTTCCTTTAGGGAACAATTTTACTGGAACTTTAAATTGTTTTTTAAAAAGTCGGACAGTATGCAGGCGTATTACTGAACGCGTGAAAAGCTCAAGCAGTAAGGGAACTCGACTGTAAGCAAATGAAGACGAAGACTTACATGTATTTCAAACTAGACTTTTTTCCTTCTTTTACTTTTTCATTTGAAGTTCAGATTTGTGTTGAAAAGATTGAGCTAAGTAGTAGTAAAAGGCAAACTGTGGTATCATTGGTAGGCTTTGCCTCCAAAGTGTATGCTCTTTCGTCAGTTTCAAGATTTTGTTTTTAGCAAGTATTTGACATAACTGGTTTATAGTGCAAATGAAAAGGCAGTCAAATATAGGAGCATTAGAAGCCAGTGGCGTCTGTTCACATGCAGTATAAAATCCTTTCAAACTGACCAGCAAATTGCTCAGGAGAGGCGCACCTCTCTGTGTAAGTAGGAGATGTATTATTCTTTTTATTTTATTAAAGTAGCCAAGCCAGGCATAGAAATTCCCCTACTAAAATGAAGTTAAAAAAAACCCAGAAAACATTCCCTAAGCTTCAAGGATTTGGTAATGTGATATGAAGTCATTCACCCCTGGGTCACTGTTACTGATAGAAAGTAGTTAAACAATTGACAGCTGTTTTGCCATCTCTGTTCACATCTTCAGCTTCCAGTATCTGCCTGCACTGCGAAATCAAACAGACCATCACAGTCAGGACCCCTCCTGACAGTGCTGGAAAGGAGCAGGACAGAAAACCAAACTTTCTTTAAAGCCAGGGTCCTGCTCTTTTGCAGCAGCACTTCTCTCCCTCTAGAGTCCCTAGAAAAGGTGTGGTCTCATACACAATTTTTTTTAAATTCAAGATTGCATTCATTTTCTTTCCAGATGACATTGGGATGAGTAACGTATTCTCAGTGTTGGTAGTTAACTTTTTCTGAATAATAGTTGTGTAAGTTACCTACTCTACAGATGTATGAGATGTCAAAATATGCATTTTAATATCCTCTGCGTTTACGTGAGATTCTCAACTATAATCAAGTTGATTAAAATAGAAAACGATGCATGACGATTCAAATATTGTTCCTCTGCTCATTTCTGTGACTCACCAATTTTGCTTAAAGTTTTAAAATTTGTTTTCTTGTTTCACGTCCCCAAGGTGACGTGTGAAAGACCCACCCAAACTCTCCCTTGTTGATCCCTGTTTTAAAGCTTTTGCATAGACTCTAGTAAAAGAAAAATGAACCTTCTCATCGGTTTCCAGAATTTGGGCAAGCACAACAAAAATCACTACTCAAAAAAAGGCTAGAGTTCATTATAAAAACTCTTGGTCAATAGGCAGTTGTGGTAGGGGGCCAAGATACATTTACAAGCCTTGCTGAAAATGTGGTCAATATTTGGAACAGAAACCAGAATGTGTACCACATGTGTAACACAAACTGGAAAAACAACCTCATGTTTTTCCCACTGTACTAATATTTTCCATTTCTACTATCCTGGCATTATTCCTGTCAATAAAAGATGATGGAAAATTTGTTTGAAATGGGATGAAAGTTTCTTCAGGATTACAAATATATCTTGTCCATCTGTCATCAGTCCAGTGTCCTGAGCAGGATCTTTTAATTTCTTCTGTGTGTCCCATTCATTAGAAACAGTTGAGCAAGTATTGCCATTACTACAGAATCTGGCCATCACTCAAGGGAAAAAAATGTTGGTAGGGTTTTTTTTTTTTCAGAAAGCCAATCAGGAGTTGAATAGTTTTCTAGTGTTCACCATTAAAAAGGGTGTCCCAACAAACTGACTTCATTTTGTGCTAAAAAATATCTGTGAATCCTAGTCATTTTTAGCGTGTCAGAAGCCATACCGTGCAGGGGAAAGGCATAAATATAATCAGGACAAAAAGATGAGAGAAAAAAAGAAAGGAAAAAAATAGAAAAGGCAACAGAAAACATTTCTCATAAACTCAGGCCAGTGCTAGGAGGAACAGTGCAATTGTAGCTCTTTAGCTGAGGATTCAGACCTCAATTAATTGCTATTGCACATGTTTCTCCAGATGGCACTCACAGCAGGCCAGGTACACCATTGGGATGCGTCTTAAAGCAAAATGTTCCAGATACCTTTGAGAAGTTAGCAAGTAGTTGGGGAATCTGAGCTAAGAGGGAGCAGCTCTCATGGCCACCGAGTTCTTGCAAAGACTGAGGGACAGCTGTATCTGCCGCCTTCTGCTTCACACAACACACAGTTCAGCGTCCCTCCGTGCTCTTGTGCCTGAAGGGACTGTCTAAAAGACACTGCTACAACAGCATCAACAGCCATCCAACAGCACACTGAAAACTACACTCACACACGTTTTTCCTTCTTGCGTTTGCATGCTCTGCCCAAAGGCTCCAGGAGGAATGGTCATGTGGGAGGCACGCACACACACAGGGTTTGGACAGAGTAGATGTGGTATATTCAAGAGGATTTTTCAGGAGGCCAATACCAGAAGTTCAGATAGAGGAAACAAGGGTAACCAAATGTGCCTGAAATAACCAAGTAAGCTAGGACTCTTTGGTCTCCAGTAGAAACAATTTAGAGCCTAACAGATGTCTACAAACTTTGAGTGACATGGACCTAATGGACAGACATCAGTTGTTCATGGTTTCTTCCAGCTACAAGAAGCAGGAGACATAAAACTAATCTAGTAGGAACCAGGCTGAGACCTGTGGAAATCCGTGCTGAACTATATGAAGTGTTTACAAGGATTCAGGGGGGCTTGACAGGTCCCAGGGAAGAGCACATTGCGAGATAACCTACTGAAATAATATTCAGCCCCAGAGATCGCTGCATTGAAAGCAATGGTAGGTCAGGAGAGTACTTAGTGGTAATACCACACCCTTTTGTCTCATTGTTGCTCTTCCTTGGGTAGTTGCCTATTGACATTTTTATACCACAGGAGCAGATCGAGTTTTGTGGGGAGTTTTTATACCAAATGCAGCAATCTTCACACTCAGGAATCGTATGAAGGAGATGGCTTTCCATTAACAGGGCAAGATTCTTTAGAAGTCACTACTATGACCTGTTTACTTCAGCTCATCTACCTCCACCTGTACATGGTGACTTGGCTTGTTCCTTCCAATTTCTCCCCCGCTTTCTGTCCTTTCAAAGCCTTTTCAGAAACTTGCCTCATGTCCCCTCTTCTCTCACCTGCAAATAAACAAGTGCAGGCAAAGGCTGAAAAAAGTTGGCCAGTTCTTCTCTGAGGTTTTTGCTGCAGGATTTGAAGTATTTTTAAATATTGGATCAAGAAGATAACTCCACAAAATGTTATTATTTTGTGGGTTCCAGTATCGTAGATAATTATCATTTCTGTTGATCAGATGAAGGCTATAGTACATGCTCACATTATTATGTAACAACTACATAAGATAATCTGGGAGTGATACAGAGGTGGATAGCAAGGAACGAGTAAAGACATATTCTGTAATCCAAGATATAATGTGCTGTAGCTACTGGGACATTACATCCTGAAAATTGCATAAACCAACGGTTTGTGTAGGTAAGGACAGATACCAAATCTGAGAGCATTCAGCAAATTTCAGGTATTTTAATGCCCATTAATACCCCATACATACCATAACTAAGTGCCACTGATCCCACAATACCTTACACACAATGGCTGGCAATTGTTCTGTCTCATGGAAAAAACATATGGAAGTGTGACGAAAACGAGTTGTTGAGGGAATTGAGAAGTGGAAAGGAACTCCTCCTGTCCTATTCCCTCTGCAGATTTTTCCCAAATGTTTTAATAGGGGACTAAAAGCTCTGCTGTGTAAAAAAAAGTACTTTCTCCCTGTTGCTCAGCTCTCCTTCCCCACTCCGAAATCAAAGTAAAATGTCATGCACGTAAGTAGCAATAAAAGCATTTGGAAAGCATGCCATCAGCGTGACATGGAAGTTAATCATATTCACTCAGATGAAAACCAAACTTAGTGCTTCTCTGGATGGTGTCAGGGAGCTTGTCTAATGTGAAAGGCTGTGAGCTCTCTAGCACAAACAATTTGAAGTATCTTCTGTTGAAATAACCAATTATTCTGTAATCAAAGCACCACTGATTCCTAAGAAGAGCACAGATCAGTGAAATCCACAACAGCTCTGGGACCCCTATATCTATTCTTGAACCAACACGACAGCTCTACTTATGTGCTTTCTCATTACCTGATATTCCCCCTGCACAGTAACATTTATGTTCTCCTATAGGAAAAAAAAAATTACTGCCAAGTTTTGATTCTTTTTCTCCCCTATGTCCAAGCACGATAAATTTACTTTTTAAAGCTTGTCTGCCCTCCTCATTATAAATAAGAAATATGAAGTGTTTCAGTTGCTCTTTCTTTCCCTCTTTTATTGTTGGTTTGGTTTTTTTTTTTTAATAATGGGAACACCACTGCACATCCACATTACCTAGGTGAAGTGCTTGCCAGGCAAGAAGGCTCCTGGTTTATTATGTCTGTGTCTAAACATGTGTCACCATGTGAGCCTGGTCCTCGTACTTGCTCAAATTGGGACCCCATTGGCTGGTGGTGTGGTTTCTGGCCTCTGCAGGTGGAAGAGACGGGCAAAAATCATGGGGAGTAAAGGAAGACGTAAAAAATCAGGGCATGGGCAAAGCTTGCACCCATACTTAGGAGCTTGGAACCTTTCTTAGGTTTTCTATGTTATATGCAACCTATGGTCTTCCAGTAAGAATGATTCTTTTGGAAGTGTAAAACAAATTACAGTAAACACTCTTTCCTCATTTTTAAAAGTATATGTGTTACAAATGGAAATGTAGTGTATTAATAACGAAAATTCATATTTACGCTTGATCCAATAATTGTGTTCTGCAAAAAACAGGATACATCTACGGTAAAGATACTTCTAAAAGTAAAGAATTCATATATAAAATCTACCTAAGACCCTCAGTCTAAATCGTCCACTTTGAATACACCAGTTTCACTGTCTCGTGAAAATAAGAAAGCAAAGAAATATAGCTTTTCCTAGAGCTTCTGGTACTGGTTGCAGTGAACTCCAAGGTTTCCACTTCTACACTATACTCACTTCCAGATGCTGTTGCTGTGAATTCGCTTTCCGAGAGTCACTCATGGGCTTCTTAAAATGAAGTTCTTGACTCAGTATGTTTTGTACGGGACTTACAAGCACTTAACAAGGGACAGACACCATATAAATTATGTATATAGCAATTTTTCTTTATTTTAAAAAGTGGAATCTAAAATATGTGAGCAATTCACATAAAAGACAGTGGAACCTACTTATAGTCTAGAAGGAAAATCACTGTTCTGGAAGGAGCCAGTTTGGAAAAGGGAGGCTAAAAATCTGCTTTTCTTGAATGCATTGCTGATAATTTGTAGGGAACCCTTAGTTTCATACAGTGCATACAACTGTATCCCACCCTGCACAATGATCAGGATCCCAAGTCTCATCTCCTGAAACTCTAGTGTCTATAAAAATGTTATCCATATAGCTGAAATGGCCTTACATGGTCAAAATGCTGTAGGAAAGAGCATTTACCATTCTATCCAGTTGAAAGTGAGTGGCCACCATTAATCATTTCTCACTATCTCCAGAAGGTAAACTCTGTCATCTCTGATTTGCAGGACTGCCTTTCACTTATATTTTCTCCTTAATTTTACTTCTGAATACGTAACTGACATTCTACTCCCTCTTCTGTTGTAGAAAATAGTATTTAAGAGGGCACTGTGTGCATAATGTTCAGGCAGAAGTCAAGAAATAAACAGTTATATTGATCGTATATTGGGCATCTGTTCTGTTGTGTAAGCTAAACCTGCTGTGAGCATGCATACAGCAGTAAAAACTGAAAACACCAGTGTGGGTCACTAGTCAGGATTTTTACTGCTCAGGCAGTATGATTTGTTTTGCTCTCAGGCTGTAGATAAGGAGAAGTTTTCTGCAGTTTGACCCTCTATACACAAATAAAAGCAAAAAATCCCATTAAAAAAGCAGCATTGTTACTGTCCCCCGTCCACCTAGCTTACATATTTATGTTATCCGTATTATTTTTCATGCAGACAACAATTTGCAGTGTAACCTGTACACTCTGTTCCATTTACAACGATAAGCAGGTTTAGTTGCAAAATGACAACCAACAATTACAATTATACATTAGAACCTCTCTGAAAACCTTGCTGCGGGCAAATCTTGCAGAACTTAACAGGACTTTTGCTGGTCTCAGATTTGCAGGAGCAGATCCACAGTCAGCAAACTTCTGGAGACAATTAAGGCCAATCCTAATTTTTTTTTCAGTAAATTATGATTTAAAGGTGTCATTCACATGAGTGAGTACAAAGTTGTGGTTCTGGTTTGATGTTGGTGTTACAGCAAAACATGCATGAATTTCAAGAGTGCCACTAGTTTGCACCTCAGTATATCCAAACAGAATCGGACCTTAAACAGACACTGATTATAAGGAAAGCATCTTCAAAAAAACCTCTAAATCTGCATTTTGTGCAAGGCACCTGAGGGTAGGTGAGCCAAAGTGCTCTGAATTGAAAAGATACTCAGACCAACAAGTGAATGGGGACAATGTATTCTATTTTTTCTAATGTTTTGTGCCTTGAACTTGCCAAGTGAGAAGGAAGGGACAGGGACTGGAATGTAGCAGCATGCAGGCAGCATGAACCCTTTCCTTCTGCTTGTGTCTGCTCTGTGCAGGCTGAGTGCTTTGGAGAATGCGGTTCTGTGGAGCCTCCTCTTCCCCTGGAAAAAAATGGGACTTTATGTTTATTTATAGAGAAACCACACCATAAAGTTACCATACAAAGCAATACACAAAACAGCATTTGCTAAGGAGAAGATGTTCTAGACTGCTTAAATATAGCCATGGAAAAAACAGATTTATCAAATCAAAACAGTTTTTCTTTTCTTTATGTCCTGCAGCTCAGTTAAGGCTGCTGTACAGGGAAGACTACCAAAGCAGGACCTTGAAAATGAATTTTGTAGGGAGTTCATTACAGTAAAGCTATTCTAAGAAAAACTTACTGTTTCTTATACTGTATTTCAAATATCTACTGAAGAGTAATGATACAGTTAGCAGCACCTCATGGTTGACTCAGAGAGAAAAAAGAGGCTTTTTTAAATTTAGTTTTAAAATACATTCTGGGTGTTCACAGACCAGAGAGTCAATCATATCCTGGGCTGCCTCAACAGAAGCACAACCAGCAGGTGGAAGATACTGGTTCTGCCCATCTAGTCCATTTCTTTGAGACCCCCATCTGGGGTGCTCCAGTGTATCCAGCTCTGGGGTCCCCAACGCAGGAAAGACATGGACCTGTTGGAGTGAGTTCAGAGAAGGGCCACAAAAATGCTTAGAGGCTGGTCCATCTCTTTTGTGAGGAAAGGCTGTGAGAGTCGGGGTTGTTCAGCCTGGAGAAGGGAAGACTCCAGGGAGACCACATTGCTGCCTTTCAGTACTTAAACGGGGGTTACAAGAAAGATGGGGACAAACCTTTTAGCAGGGCCTGTAACAATAGGACAAGGGGTAATGGTTTTAAACTAAAAGAGAGTAGATTTAGACTGGAAAACTTTTAAATGAGGGTAGTGAAACACTGGAACAGCTCTGGTTGACCATAGTTCAGTTTAACCTGACCTTGAAGGTTTCCAGAGATGGATCATCTACTCCATCACTGGGCAGCCTGAACTAGTGAAAGATATCCCTGCAGAGGGGTTGGACGAGATGGCCTTTAAAGGTCCCTTCCAACCCAAACTATTCTAAATTACTTTAGCAGGCCTGATGAAAACCTGGTGCGGTCTGATTTACTCCAGCTCACTCCTAACAAGATTACCACCAGATGCTACTCTCAGGCTGCAGTGCAGTCACACAGCCAAACCCCGCTAACCCCACTAATGGCCACCTGGTGCCAGGGCAGTCAGTTGTGCTCCTGCTATTCTAAATGCACCCTCTGCTCAGGATCTGGCACTCCTCAGCCTACAGCAAGCCAATGGCAGGAGCACAGAGAGCAAAAAAAGACTTCTTCCTTTTTTTCTTCCCCAGAACTAACTGACTACTTGTCAGGCTGTGATCTGACAAGCTGCACAGCCTCTGGGGTATTTGTGTTGGCACAGGGAAGGGACGGGAATGGCTGGTTTTTTGGTATCTCCCTGTGTACCTCAAGCCTGTGAGTCTCCCTATGCACATATGCACTGGAGATAGTTTTCTAAAACCAGTTAATTCCAAGTGTGTATTCCAAGGAGCACACTGTGGGTTTATCTCAGCAGAATTTGGCTTCTTGATCAATCTCAGCTCTCGGATTCCTCTCCAGACCTATGTCAATGGAACAATCGCAAATGAATGTTTCAGGCTCACAGAGAAAGTAATAGCATGCAGGCTATTTTCATTTTCATTTTCATCTTCAAATAAGCACCTTCATGGAAGTGCAAAGCCAGAGAAATTTTAACTGTGGTATCATCACCTGTGGGTTTTTGAAGCAAAGGGATTTCAATATTCTTAATGTCTGAAGAATCTCTAAGTCCTTCATTATATAACAAACAAGACTGATGTGTTAGTGTCTACAGAAAAATAATCTCTATTTATTAAATTTATTAAGTATGTTGGTGTTAAGCAAATAGTAGCTACACATGTCAAGGAAACAGGGAAGACATTTAATTATGTTTTATTAAGAGCTCTGCCTTTCTCATCACAGTGCACTTTCAACAGGGAAATAAACCTTGTGTTCCCTTGGACTGGGTAGCACAGGCAGCCAAGAACTCTGCCCAAAATTTATACCAAATAACAAGAGTCATCATGTAAGCACAGTGCCAAGTCTGGGCTGGTAAGTCCAGTGTTTCCGCAGAATGAGCTCGTGTTGTTGCCGGCAGCACACGGTGGTATCAAGACAGCACAGCATGTCCTTATCCTACTCGGTTGTCAACAGGCTGAATCCCTGGTCCATCTGCCTGTGGTAGTGACAATGCTAAAAAATGTATATAGAGATATATACAGAACATAAAGTCTAAGTAATTTGCTTTCTTTGTGAAAAATTAAATAGTTTCACCTTCAGTTTTTTTCAGCTGAGGTTCTTTTGTTTTGCTTTTACCAAAAGCAGCTTAGTTTTGATGTAGTCAAATGGCCAAAAAAAGGCTTTAGAGGAAATCAAAGCATTTGAGTATAAGGGGTAAAAAGCTTTATATTCACTATCCAGCAGCATAAAAATAATTACTCATGGATTTTCTGGGCCTAGAATAGAATGTTAACTACAGCGAAATATGTAATTATGCAGGTTTTGATCCCTAGTGCAAGAGTTGTTTCTCTTAAGTTGTTCTGAGAGAGAGTGGTGGTTCTCCCTCCAAAGCGGCTGCGAGGGATGGGAAACACAGGAACCAAGGGCTTCTGTGCTCAGAGCACATCTCATGAGGAACCCTGTCTGCATGGCATGGGCTGTGCAGTGTCTGAGCACGTTTGGTGCACCGTGTCTCTCAGAGGCCCCAGGCAAAGGAACATTAACTGGTCGTAGAACCATAGAATGGTTTAGATTGGAAAAGACCTTTAAGATCACTGAGTCCAACTGTTAACCTAACCCTGCAGAGTCCACCGCTAAACCGTGGTCTTACGCACCACACCTACATGTCTTTTAAATACTTCCAGGGATGGTGACTCAACCACTTCCCTGAGCAGCCTATTCCAATGCTTGACAACCGTTTCAGTGAAGAAATTTTTCCATTGACCTTTGTCAGACAGTTACATCACAAAGACGCTGATCTCGTCTTGCTCACTGGTTCCGGGACAACATGGAGACAGAAATGTGGGTATTTTGGGCTCAGATGAGGTGAAAGAGGACTCAGGGGCTTCAGTCTTTCCTCCTGTCTACAGCATATATTGTTTGTCACATGAGATAGTTATACCTTTCAAGACCTTGCATTTATCCTCACCTGCCAAAAAGTCTGCATCCAGTTAGGAAACAGGTACCCAGCGAGTGAGTGAGGTGTCAAGTGCTTTTGCAGTTCAGAAACAAGTCAGCAGGTGTCATGGACCTGGAGACAACAGGACCATCAGCGCCCCCCCACTAGTATCCACTCCCTCTACGTATGCTTAGCCCTTAGCCAGTGGGAAGCATGCAACCCACCAGTGTGTTATTTTGCCTATGTCCTCTCTTGCCTTGGACCTATCATCTCTTCTCCATAAGATAACTGGTGGTTTTCTGGCTATATGGTGAGTAATGGACAGAAAGGCACCCCAAAAGTCTGGTAGTCAGCACAGGCTGCCCCTGCTGACCAAGTGCAGGACAATTTGTAACCATTAGCAGATATCATCCACAAACAAATGGGAAAACAGTATAAAATCATAGAAAGATTAATTGGCTTAAGCCTCTGGAAGATCATGAAAGAGTGAAGTATAGTCAGTGTCCTACATGATAAGCAGCCTATAGAGACTGGTGCTCAAGATGAGTTAAACCTTATGTCTCTTTTCTATAATGGGCAAGCATTATAAAATGCATTTACAAGCATTCTCCGAATCCTGTAAAAGCCCATGGAAGACTGGTGGGTGAAGGGCTCCATGAACCAGGAAAACATGATCTTTTGCTTCTGCTGAATGAAACTGTAAGAGTGAGGGGAAAACTCACCAATTTTACCTTGTCAGATGAGATCAGTCCTACTAATTTGTAGACAGCAAGACAATACCATGAAACAATTTAGGGTACAGAATTGTAGAGAACAAGGGATCCACACTGTGCTGTGTGAAACCTGATCTTTCTGCATTGTTTGTCTTTAATCCAGTGACCATTATCTCTGCTGAAAAAAACACATGTGAGCTTTTATGCATAGCAGCTACACTGGGGGTGGTCTTTGAATTAGAAGGCATGTGGCTGCAGAGCCTGAAGCAAGTCACGCTACTCCAGGCTGCACAGTTATACTGGGGAAAAAAAGAAGCAGATGAGACAAAAAGCATTCTCCTGGATGGTTGAAGAGGACAGGTCTGTGAGAACTAGAAGCTCTTGAGGAAAGAAGTTTCTAATATTCAGGTGTATTTACTGTGAAGTAGCATTAGCTGAGGAAAGACACATAAATTTTAAATGCTTATTCTACAAGTAATGGATCTACCTGATTTCGGTTATCTTGCTAGAGCTAATGAAATACAGTCTTAATGGAGTAGCTAATAGATGGCCAGTAAAAAGGCAGAATAATAATTCTGTTAAAACATAAAAATAATAGAACAAAAACCAAAAATACTTTATGCAGCAGGGAAATGCAGGGATCTTACTGGGAGGACCAGTTTCAGAGCAGTCAATGGAAAAAATAATTAGGGTGTATCTAGCAACCAAAGTCTCTCTGCCCCTCAGGAAAACTACTTTTTTCAGGAGTAAAAAAAATAAGACAAACTTTAAGCAAACAAATGAGGAATTTTTAAATCAGTTTTTGGATAAAGAACTTTGCTTCTTACAAGAATGAATAAATAAATGGGTGAAATTAAGGTAGTATTTTAAAGTTATAAAATTGCATACAGAGTATTTATTTTTAAAGTGCATGGCTATAAAACACCAGATGTTGTACAGTGAAGTAATCTCAGAACAAGACTGGAATCTGTTTTCTGTGAGAGACACACAGATGCTCGCCTTTAGCTGTGACGTCTTGCTCATAAAACAAGAAGACCAAATACTCTTCACTGCATTCAAGACTTGTGTCCCCATTGAATGTGGGGTTTTGTTGTTTTAAGGTTAATTATTAGTCATGTGAAATAAGGAAGGGAAAGTTTTAAATTACAGTTTATGAAGGAAGAAGTAAGAGTTGTCTTATCTTACGATGGGGACTAACTGAAGGAATTATTGCCTGATGGATGAGTATGGCAGCCAAAGCCGAAGGGGCCTTTGCTGGTTTGGCCACATGTTGCCATGATGCATGGCTTAAATTACTCCTCTCTATTTTACAATAGCAGAAATGAAAGTACAAGAAAAAGCTGTATTTTTCATTTGAGATGGAAGAAACGAAATTCTGATAGAAACGCAAAGTATCACCTCATATATTGTGCTGCTTCTCGCATAGTATGTTTTGGCAGCTTGTTGTTAGCCATGGAACATGTTGACTCCCTTTTCTGTGAAATTTTATGTAATGATAGCTGGTCACAAAAAGAGTGTAATGAGAAAGAAGCTGCAGAAATATGGAGCCAACAATTTAATGGTTTTGTAAAGCTCTAAATTCATGTGGTATTAATTCACATAGCAGATCAAGTGTAGCTCAGAGTGCACATATTTTGCCCAGCTCAGCTTTATAGACTGAAATAATTGCAAATGAAAATTAATGCACCATATTAATTTATCCCAGTATACAATGTATAACAGAGAGTTTAATTTGTAAGTGTATAACAGCATAGAATGTGAATTTAGCTGGATTTTTTAAAGTAATGTAACATCAAAAATAAACAACTCTGTATCTGGGTTCTGATTTTAGTGTTTAGCAGGCACTAATTGTTGCTAATCTAAAAAAAACCCAACAAAACCCTTCTGCTTGTAATTTTGGTAAGTCCCATTCCTTCAGGCATACCAAAGCAGCTGTCCTAGGACAAAATGTAGAGCAGGGCTGAGGTTCAATATTAATCACAAGTTTCAAAATTTGTGCACTCGTGATACCGTAAGACAAGAAAAACCTTGTATATGTCTTCATCCGAAATTTGATCTCACTCTTCGAGGCCATTTCAGTCAAGCTGAGCTACATCCTACTTATCTGCCAAAAACTCAGGAAAAGTAAGTAGACCAACCAAATGTTTATTTTCCCTAACTCAGCATTTCACCTTTAGATGGAGAGCAAGTACATTAGAGGCTCTGTCTCATAAAATCACTGGGTGCTACAGCAGCAGAAGCAGATTTTTAGCAAAAATGCTGCCTGGGGGACGTATCTTGGGAAGCAACAGCTCCCTGGTGGAAATAGCATTTGGCATCAAAAGTTGTTTCACAGAAGGCCTATGTACATAGTTTCTCAGTTGTCTTTTTCAAAGGGCCTTTCCTTTTGCCAGCTGTGCAGGTGCTGAGTTGAGATTACAGCGTGCTGTGTAAAAACCTGCCCCCTTTCCTCATACCTGCCTCTCAGTTCTCACCCCCCCTTCTTCTTCATTGTCCTCATGTCTCATGGTAAACAGCCTGCAGAACTGTTCTGGGTAGGGACTGAGGCATTTTATTACCTGCTAGATCAGCAGATAATTTCAGATCTTTGTTGTCCTGTGACTGCAGTGTAATCAGGCAAGAGCAGTTTCAGCTCTAAAACAGGTCTTTTGGACAGTGAGCTCGGGCAGTATGATAAATAGCAGTCTTATACAGGTGAAAATAAGTTTTAAAAGATTTTATTATTATTAATATTTTCAATTTAGGGATTTGTTTTCAGTTGGGCAGAGGGTAAGAAATAACCGATGAGATGATTTGTTGAAGGAGCTAGCAGCTCTCTTCAGCATTTCATTAATTTTTGTGAATTACTGTAGCATGAAAGAAATAGCAGTAAGGAAATTCCCATCATGTATCAAGAGACAAAGCTCCATTTTGTAACATGTTGAGTTGATATGAGCAAGGCTGAGAAATAGCTGATACCTGAGTACAAGACTCCACTAACACCCTCTGAACTTGGTATCTTGCTCTTCCGGATCCCTTTTGATTTTCGTCATTTATTTGCTTGGTTTTAGTAGTTCTCTGGGTTGTGAGAGTTGGAAATAGGGACCAATAAAGAGGTGAGTAAGCAGGAGGTAGTAAACAATAGCTCTAAGAGATTTTATCTACCCTGTTGGTTTCAGTCCAGTGTAGCTCATACTCTGGATGAAGTTAGTAGCAATGTCCTTTTTCACTAAAAATTACAACTGTGTTTTTATACAAATCACACAAATACGTGCATCAACATTTCTGAAATGGGAAAGGCACCCATACCCCCAAACCTGGTAAGTCAAAGCAACACACAGAAAGGTAACTATCTTTCATACAGAAAGTATGGACAGCATGATGTCATTCAGTTAGGCAGACTAAACAATCTGTCTTTTCTAGATAAAAACTATAAAACCTTTAGAAACACTTACTGTATCAGGTATCCAATGAAAATTACAGTAATAAATCTGAGATGTGTAAGAAACTGTATTCCCAGGACAATTACAGAATGCCCTAGGCATTTACTGTCTGCGTGCTCTTAGGCTGAACATGTTTACACCATGTTTCATAAATCCAACTTCTGCAGCATGGAGTGGTTTATTCTAAGAGCACAGCACTGAGTTGTCTAAACAAAATGAATGACATAAAAGCTCAAATGGCAAGTTTGATATTTCAGTGACAAAGATGCAATACTTTGAGGAGATCTCTGCGGTTTGTCTTAGTTTAGCAAACTATGTTCCAGATTGATGTTTAACAAGTAATCAGTGTGGTAATGCTTTTTAACAATCAAGTAATAAACAAACGTAATGTTATGTCTAAAGAAATCAGCTGTAAGTTGTTTTAGCAGTGCATTTAACATCTGCTTGTTACCGCAGATGCCACGTGGCTCCAGCTGGCACTAATGGGATTCGCCGTGTATGTCACTGCACTGAGTCTTTCCAAGTACTCCCTTCAACATCTTCAGTGCCTTCTCCCAGTAGAAGAGTCACAATCATCCTGTTATATTTAGCATGACTAGTCCAAGCCATAACTCAGTTGTAAGCACACCTTGAACTTGGAAAACACAGAGTTGCTGCTTTGCTAGTTAAGAGTTTTGGGAGGGCAGCCAAGGAGGCTGGAATTGCAACAATAAAATCAGAATCCGGCCAAAAAATGAATGCTCCTTAATATGAGGAAAAAGTGATTACCAGGCAAATAGGTGAGATTTTCAGAAGCTCCAGTTCAGAGCATTAAGCCTTTTTTTTTTCACTTGTGTGGAAGTAAAAACCTTGCCATCGAATAACAGCTCTGGCTTTTTTGTTTAGCAGAGCTCTCAAAAAGTAGATAATGTTTCTTTTCTTGGTTATATAAGGGACTCCCAAACCCTAGTGCATTATTTCTCTGCTTAAAGAATATTTTTTCAAGTCACTCTATTCCCTCAAGCTTATAGCTCTGTTGTTGTTTTAGATAAAATGATTAACACTGCCACTTGATTTTCTGAGTTTTTATTCAGCTATTGAATTGCTGGGGGAAAAGACATTCAGGAACCTGAATAATAAAACAAGCTGTTTTCTCCAAAAGTTAATGAATTCTCTGAAGTGAATGAAACTGTAAAGCATTTTAATTCATGTTCTGACCAGAATTTCCCAACCTCACCCCACATTTCTACACAAATATTTGTATTACCTAGCCTTAAACTGACTTTATTACATGAAGTAAAGCACTCCATACTCCCTTTTACAAGCATTTTTCAATAAATTAAGTCATATTGGTAACAGGTTTTGAGCCCAACTAAGTCCAAAGCCCTTGAAGTAGTAAGGTGAACTATTTAAAGAGTCAAGTCTTTTCTGTTTTAAATAGCAAGAAAGAATTTCAATCTTTTGTTAAAAAAAAAGGGGTGGGGATGAAAAACCCAAAGAACTCTTACGTATGTCAGTGATCACACTATATCACATTAAATTGGAAATAATTTATGGTGTCCTTTTGGCATGTCAGTCACAGGGCCCATTAGCAAAGAGTCAGTATAGGAAAGAGAGTCTCACAGGCATGAGACATCTTGCTCTTTGGCAGCCTAAACAGCCTTTATATTGCCAGCTTTAAATTAGGCCTTTGGGTTTGCCACATGCTTTGACTGACGATGGGCTGTCTGGACTGCCATGTGTTCCTGGTTGCGGTAGCTTTAACATTTAATATTTAAGTTTATTCCTCTCCCTTCTCTCTCTTCAGAGGATCTCCACATAAGCAAACCTTCACACTCAGCCCTAGTGTTTGGGGTTTACAGCCTTGCTCTTCTAAGCCTCTAAGTATGGATTTCTAATTGGGACTGGGACAAACTTACAGTACTACAAGAATTACGATCCCTCATCACCCAGTTTTACACTTGTAGAGATTGAAAGAAACAATTAAAAGATTTCCCATCTGTGCAAGACCATTAATGCATCCATTGACTCATCAGAAACTTCTCAATTGCTTTCTTTACTAAACTGAGTCTGAAGTTTATATGGTAATTTTTAGTTTGGTGTCTGGCTCTATTACCAGAAATCTTAATAGAGGAAGTCAGCTGTGAACTGTGTCTTTCAGTTATGAAAATGAGTCTAGAATTAACTGGTTATGTCATCTGAAACATAGATTGTAAATGCTCCCATTTGTGTACATCTTGATTTAAGGTGTTCTGCAGAGAAGCACCTTACTGCTTTTAGAAGTAGACGGAAGCTGCTGTTAGGCAGAAAAAGAATCCTGAGTATCTCCTGTGTGTTAAACCCTACTAAAACATAAAATTACTTAAAAGGAACATCAGTAGTTTTCAAATTAAGTGAGATAGGAAATAGAGGAATTGAAATAGTTCATTCCTAGTCTATTCCATTTCTGTGTTGGTTACAGCATCCCAGTACTCTTACCCCTACATCTAACACTTCAGTCTATACATGACATACCCACCCTGCTGATGGTTTAGGGGTTTTGTATCATCAGGCCTTCTGGAGCTGTGGAACTGGTTACATTCACACTGATCTTAAGAAAACTTTTATTTTTTTCCCTCTGCTCAGATCATGCAGTCAAAAATATCTGAAATGTCATGGAACATGAATCTTCACTGTGAACCTGTATGCTGAAAACCAGCAGATAAACAGCCTAATGCTTTTGTTTTCCTGTACTCATAATTTCTTAAACTTCTCTTAGAGTCTGTGCCAACTATTTGAATACTCAAAGTCAACAATGGCTGTGAAAGCAGAAAAGCATCGGAGCAGAAGATCACATTGTCACTCCTCTCTGGCTCTGTGTGCTATTTATCACAGGTGCCACTGACTTCTCCCACACCCCAGACAATTATTAAGCACCAATATGTTGTGCTGAGTGACAGTCAAGTGTTTTCATGAAAATGCCTTCTAAACAACCTTTTCCCTCGTTGCCTCCATCTTCTTCCAGTGCTGTCCCTGTCCTTGCAATAATGGTGCTCCCACTTCTCTTCCGATTTGGTGCTCATGTAGAAATAGATACTGCCATCAAATCTCAGACCAGCAATGGGCCACAGAACGGATTATCAGTCTTTCAGAATCTGATATAAAAATCATTGCAGGGTGGTATTACTAAGTACACTACTAAACTAATTTGAAAATAAATAAAATAATTTCACTTAGGACATTGATATCAAAGGGAGTGTAAATAAAAGGGCTTTTGCTTCTTCCCTTGTTTTCACTGCGAACAGTAATGGGACAAGGGAACTCCGCAGTTACTCTGCTCTTTAGAGGATTCCCAAAGGCTAGTTTTAGGTGTTGCTCATTAAGTGTGAGCATTAAGCAGAATAATAGCATCAGGAATCTGTTCACTTTAACATCCAAAGGGACAGCAAATGGCAAGCTAGCAATCTAACAGGTTAGCAGGCTTCCTGTGGGCAGATAGCACCCAAAATACTCACCTACCCAGGGAATTAAGTACCTGTTCACGTTATCTACAGAACTGATAGTCTCTTTCTTACACAGTTCATTCTCTTGGCAATTGACCTTCAGAATAAATGTGAAATGCAAAACTTGGATCATATAAAGAGCCCCTAAAATCTACCAAATCACTTAGTAAAATCCATCACTATTGGCTCAGATAAAATACTTCCTAATTTGAGTCTGAATTTTATGTGTTACTCAGAAATAGCTAAACATACATACTGAAAAGAGGAAGGAAGCTAGAAACATCAGAACTAGTATTTAATCTTTTACAGCACTTAATTGTAAAAGTTAGACTAATGGTATGAGATTCTAAAATCTCTAAGAACAAGGAATTTATGGGTTTGAAAAAGACCTTTAGAAAGCTATGTACATGCATAACTAGATCATTAAAATATTTTATAGGGAAGTTTTGAAGAAGAGTGCTTTGGTTTCATTGACACTTGCTTAAAACTGTAATATTCCATGTAAGAATCTAATGTGGAGCTGAGAAAGCTTATTTTACACATTTAAGTATGCACTGACTTTGATAGCATTCAGATATCAATGCTTGTGTAATGTAGTGCCCTTGTAGGCAGAAAACATCTGTCACATAGAGCTGGCAAAAACAAAAGTTACTCTGGGTGTTTTTTGATTAAATTAGCCTTTGACAGAATAGAAATTTCTGTGGGGGTTTTTTCATGTTTTCACTGATAAAAAAAAAAGGCAGAAGTACTTAAAATATATTTTAATAAAAATTTTCTAGAAGCTAAATAGATTAACTTCCTCATTATTTCTCTGGAAATAAATAAAATTTCTGAGTAGTTATTGACAAATTAGGATTTACCTCAATTATGACAAAAGTCTCATGCTGAAATTTCTCTCACCAGGAGGCAGGATGACTTGTAGCTCGTGTTAATGACATGGATTTGAATGGGGGAAAAATTGTTTTCTGCAAGCAGTGATAGTAGGCTATACATCCACTCTCTCAAACACGTGGTCTTCTGTAGGAAAAATTGCCTCCATTGGTTATCCTACCTTTGATATATTTAAAGTTTGATGTTTGGTTAAATTTAAATCTAAGCAGAAATCTACTTATAAGACTCGGCACATTGAGTAAAAATAACCATCCTTTCGAGTTATGTCTGTGTTAGCAGGTGGTGCTATGTAGACACACCAGTGAGACTGGATCAGCTGGTGCTGAGGACCAGACCTCCTCCATTGCTATATGAATCTGGTTGGATTTGGACTGGATCAGCTTTGGACTGGCTGATCTCATCCCACAGACTGAAAGCTGATTTGTGGCTGGGATACATTACCTGTACCCCAAGAGCATCTCTCAGTTTATGTTTGACCCATGCGCTCTCAGACCCATCCTATGTGTGTCATGAACCCAGAGGCTCTGTCATAGTGCAAACCACATGTTTGTAAGAAGGGACACTCACGTTCACTTCAGAAGTGCACTTCTCATCTGAATTAAAGTGTTTGTGTAGCATTTGTCCCTCTCCCAGTGCTAACACCTAAAGAATGAGATGTCTGAAACACTGCAGCTGTTAAATGGTGTGCCTTCAGCAAAGCTTTCTTCCTAATCGCCGTCATTTATCATTGATAAAGATACTGAAATCTCTGAGGTGTCTTGGAGGGAGATATAAAATTGCTGTATTTATGATCACTTGTTTTTGTCATTTGTGGGTTTAATAGGGAGTATCTTTCATCCAGAGCAATCCACAATTCCTTTCTTTGTACATTTTAAAAAGCTTTATTCATCCATTGGCCCCTTTTTAGAAGAATACTTTCACATTGTAATCAGGTTTGTATTGCCTATAAATGAAGTAATTGCCTGCTGTATACCAGGAATGTATTTAAATTTGCAATTTTTTTCCTCTCCTTTGCCTTGTGGCCCAGACACAATAACTGTAGAAACAAATATAGTTCCTATAAAACATCTATATATACCATATGTATGTTGGGACCTCTGTGCTGAAGACTGTTGTGCCAATAGCTATTCAGATCACTCTAAATCACACTCCTCAGAGATAAGAAATCAGCTGACTGAGCTACTACTGAAGCAGTTCAGGATCATTGATACCATTTCTTTTGTTATCTGAGGACTGAAACGAGTCGTATTTAGTGAACACTATTTGTCCTTCAGGAAAAAATTATATTGCTAGAAGCAGAATGTTTACCTGTGTGTACTTGAGACACCCATCTGAGTAGACTTTGGGGAAACGCCCTGTCAGCCTTGACCTGGATGGCAGGTCGTGCACATCTGGGAAGTGCTGCATGGTGTGCTCTAACCTGTGTCTGTGACTTGTCGTGGTGCCCAGGCAACACCACCTCACTGGGTGCTGTTTGCCTTCCCAGCTCCTCCCATGAGACAGATCTGCATCACCAGGAACCAGCCCCACAAATGTTAGCTATGCATACACTACACCCAACAAAAAAACAGCAAAGCATGAGCTCTCAGTATCCATTTCTTCCTTCAGTTCATTTGCAAATGTGTCTTTTGAATCTTTCCTTTCAAGAAACCGAGGCATCAATAACAAGAAATACAAATTCTCCAATAATATAAGTAGTTAATACTAGGCTTTTATGTTTGAAGTTGAGTCATATGACCATGAATGGGCTCAAGAAGTGTAGGGCATGTCCCAGCAGCCTAGGAGAGGTTTTTGAGACTGGGCTGAAGGTTTAAGAGAAGGCACCAACTTGTCTGCCCTTGGCAGCTTCCCTTGTAGTAAACTGAGCACGGCTGTCACAGCTTCCTGCTTGAGGGCAAAGGGGATAAACTCCCCTTACACACCACGCAGTGTTACTCTCCATATTACCTCAGGGTTTTGGTTTACTGAAAAAAAGTGAACAAATTCTGCAAGGGCAATGCGATGTGCTGCAGCATCGCACTGCTGTTCCTTGTGGAGGTGACACTGTACAACCAAGTATTTGGCTGGCTGTCACCTTCCATAGGTACATGCAGCTGGATCTGGGTGGGAAGACTGGTCCAAAATAGAGATGCTTTGATAAGATGCCTTGATAAAGATAACCACCTTTTGACCCATACTAACCTGCAGAGAATCTCAAAGCAAGTTTATGTTTCACATGCCTTCCAGAAGCACATCGGGAGGTATTTGAGGAATTTTAAGTGCTTAAGGCAGGAAGGAAAGGAAAAGCAAAGCATCTTGCTCTAGGCATCCTGGCAGAAACAGTTGCTGGAGGCAGGAAACTGCCTCTGCTCAGGGCAAGTGGGATTACTGTGGGTATCTGAGGCTCCTGCAGTATGGCCCTTCACACAGCAATGCTGGACAGTTTGATAGATCTGTAATGTGGTAGTGGTTCATTTAATACTCATTTGTACTATGTGTTTCTTAATGTTCAAGACTCTACTCCTTTAGTACAGTAGACTGTACTAAAATGCTACGTCAGAGCTTTCTGTTAAAAAAAAAAAAACACAAAAACAGAAAATTCACTGCTTTTCTCCTTTTTTTTCCACATTGTTCAGTGTTCCTTGTTGTTGGGCTTGAACTGCTTTACCCAGCTTCTACTTGACATCACTTTGGTGTGAATATTTTAATCTGTTACTTCCTTGCACTGTTCCTTTTTACTGTGCTATTTCCCAGTTGAGTAGATTGAAAAGTTTGGAAATCTACTACTACAAACAAAAAATTAATTATTATTTAATTAATTATGGCACAGCCATATGAATCTGTTAGGAATGGACTACGAAGTAATTTACATGATTCCGACATTCACAGTTTAACCTAATCATCTCTAATCATCACTGATCTTGCTAAAGCCTCTTTTATGAGAAGTCAGAAGACCATAAGTTCTTTCATGCAGACCACATTAGTATGGATGATTCCCAATTCTAGAGCCCCTTTCTGCCACAGAGGAAGAGAAGTTTCAAATGAAAACCAAACAGTGAAACAAACAAATAAACAAATTCCTTAAGATAAACTGTACTTAGGATGTTCGTGTGATGCAGTAAACTCCCTTCACTCTGCCACTGAGACCAGGCACCTAAACAGAGGTTTTCACATGCTGCCTGTTTTATATCCATGCCAATCTGGGCTACTGATTCTTTCTGCTGGATTTAAAATTGTAGCATCATAGGATGATTTGGGTTGAAAGGGACTTTAAAGATCATCTGGTTATAACCTTCATTTATCAAGTTGTGTTTCAGATGTAGATTTTATTCCAAAGTGCTTCAGCTCAGTAAACCTTCAGGTATAATGGAGGGAACCTCAGTGTTGGTAGCTTTGTTGGGTATTGCATGTAACACACCCTACAATGAGAATGTTTTTAAACAGAAAAAGATAAAAAAAGGAAAGTCACCAGGACTGAAAATATGGCTGAGAGGGTTGTTCTGCAGAAAGATTTATTTGCCCGTGCAAGGTAGGTATATTTTAAACAAATACTTATAATGAATTTATGGATTTGGGGGCAATAGACATAATGCAATGAACATTTTGCCCCAACATGTGCAGATCACAGATGTCAGCAGAGAGGAATATTCACAACCAGGTTCCCAGTTTATGCGAGCAGGCATAACTCCATTCACTTGAATAAAACAATGTGTATTAACACCAGCAAAAAAGAAAAGAACACCAAGTGCTTTTGAAAGATATTTTAAGAGAGCATTTATTATTTAAATGTGTAATATAAATCTTTTTCCTTACAGTCATAAACACAGATTGCCATGAAGTTAAATATCAGCCTCACAACACAGCTATAATATAAGTACTACATTTATTCCTTGGTGAAGTATTTTACCTCACTTTTGTTACATAAATAACCTCACCAAGACCTGTTAATTTATTCATTGCCTGTTAATGCTTATTTGTCACACTTATTTTAAAAATATACATTTATCTTCTGCTGATGAGGAACAGCAATAAAAGTCATTCTCAGCTGGCTCAAGGAAGTGTGTCAGAATATGCATTAGGTTAGCCTGCAAAGCTCAAAATAGAATGCTCAAAGCAGTCATATCCCTGGAATCAGAGAACAGCAATTTGTGGAGGAAAAAAAGCAATAAAACAGATAGGCCTAAGGTAAAGCTGCCAGAGGAAAAGAATTTAAAATAGCTTAACTAGATTGTGCTCTATACTGCATTGGACTTCTAGAAGGTGATTCATATCTATATCAGTCTGAAGAGTCTTGAGATGGCCGTCTCTCACTATGGGCTGGGTAGAGTCAGGTGGCCCAGCCCGATGTGGAATGGACCTGGGTCTGTAACACAGGTGCTACAAGCACCTGCAAGAAGGCAGCTGTTGAAAGGAGCTTTGTCAAGATACCTGCCTAAGGTCATTCTGTTTACAAAGTACTCCCTCTCAGCAGTTCAGAATTGGGTTTTGTGGCTGGTCTATTCACAAATTCAGCTTGATGGAAAGGGCAACATTTTCTTCCATGCCTACAAATATTATCTCCCGTGTGTTTTCACGATCCAACAAAATCATTCTGTCTGTTCACGGCACTGTGACAGAAGTTGTGGCAGGGTTACAGCTGGGAAGCCTGGGGAAGACCAGTGGAATGGGCCTCACTTTCAGTTGTATTGAAATTGTGATGAGCTCGATAGGTGCAGTTAAACTAAACATTTTTATCTTAACTACAAGCAGACTTTATGCTTTTTTTGCTTAGGGAAACCTTACTATAGCGTCCTCTAAGGTCAGGCTATTAACAAACTAAGAGGCGCAGAAGTTTCTGTAGAATTCCAAGTTGTCCCACACAAACAAGAATTAATACAATAACGGAGTAAATCCCAAGCATTTATTTCCAGATTTATGCAACACGTATCTGCAGTATTCCCTTAAATCAGAAGTGATTTTGTAAAGAGCTGACACAGCTCTAATCTAGTGGAGAAAAATTATTTTTCAAGCAGTTTATAAAAATGGCAAAATATAATTGCCTTAATGGCTGGTGCAGCTGCCTTACAGGAGCTGTCTTCAGAGAATAAATAATTTCATTGCCACTAAAATATTTATATCCCTCCCCAAGCCTTCAGTTTGATTTTGTTTTTCTAATAGTAGTCTGCATTTGGTGTGCTTTTGTTCTCTTCAGCACATATAGGTACATTTTTCAGTGATAGGAGAGCAGGTCAGTTTGTGTAAGATATTCAGGACTGGTTTAAGGAATAAGAGGAAAACACTTAGTTCTGGAAAATCCAGATCAAAGGAGAGTCAGATTGGATATATGCATATCAAGACTAAGTTCAAAGATTCAGATCCATTAAATTATGCATCGCTATCTTGTTTATAAGCATGGCTTATGAAACTTCCTTCCCATCCCTTACATGCTGCTAAATGAGACTGAAAACTTGCCATCTAGTATAAACTTGTTTAAATGTAGCATCCTGACATTTATTTTTTTTATCAAGACACGTAGTTGAGTACGTGCAAGAACTGTGATGTGTGTATTACAACGTCAGTAGGGATTGGCAGTGTTATGTGCCTACACAATGCCTCTCACAAGAAGACTAAATAACACTCAAGAAATGCAGTGCCCTGAGAAGCAGCTGCAGTCACATCATGAGCAGAGCTCTCTTGGGTCATCTTTCATTTTCTGGGCAGCCTGGCTGGGAAGCCCCTCCACTATAATTCTTCCCCACTACATTCTCTGCATTACTTACCAGTTTTGTTTGGTTGTTTGGGGGCTTTTTTAAGCTTTCACTTTTGACACTGAAAAACAAAACAGCCTGGATCCAGCTGAATGCACAGTAAAATGTATGGCAGCCTGTCTTAACAAGTAATTGGCCAGCACAAATGTCAGTCATACTGATAGCAGTGTTATATGTCTCATCTGCCCCTGAGAAACCTTGGACCAGGTTGGAACCTAAATTTATTACTATAAAAATGCAGAAGGATAAAATGTAGTATCCTGATGGGACAGACAAATGCATTGGGAGTCTTGCACAGCCTTGACAAAGCAAGCTCCGTGCCCAGTAAAGTGAGTCTGGTTGGCTTTCGCACCCCACCTCCTAAATACAGCTCTCCTTGGGCTTTCCATGTGTGCATCTGAAAGTCCCTTGCTGATACATAAAACCACTTTACTTTTAAAATAACAAAATAAAAACACCCTCCACCAACAAAACCCCCACTTTCCGCCGTTCCCTAAAAGATAACCAAACAAAATCCACTATGTTCAAGATGGAGATTATCAAAGCAAAGGCTCTGCTGCATGGCTGTTGTGCTGATTTTCACAGCCTTTAAAGTAAGTAATGAAGATGTTTGTGATGATCACATTAAACAGACTTTTTTTTTTGGTTTTTTAGTCTAGTGATATATTCAGATGCCTCCCTATGTTCAGATCCTGCAAGCAATTAGGTGTACTGTTAATTTTACTGACATGTAAGGTGACATGCATGTTTTTATGCAGATCCTAGATTTGGTTCTGCATATATTTTCTGTCTTTATTCTTATCTAGCTTACTTATGCTTTTGACAAAATATTGACAGAAGTTCTGCAAGCAGTCATCTGCAGAGAGCTGCTGACCTGTGAGCAGAGGGTGTGACAGGGAGGGCCACGCACCCGAGCTGGCAGCAGGGGCTCTATGAAGGGGCAGATTATCAAGTAACTCATATGGTATGAGAAATAAATGGGTGTAAACCCTGTATTTCTAAAAAAAAATGCTTGAAAAAGAGTTACAGAGCCTGAAACCAGCTTAAATGTATGTATAAGCAGAGAGACTACATGCATCCATAAAGCTGCGTGGTGCAGCTGGATAAGTGTTTTCCTCTTCCTGTGCTAAAAATGTCCCACCATGGAAGGTTTCTAAACCTTGTCTATGAATTCATCACCATGGAAAAGTGGTCCTTCAGAGAGAACATTCTGTGAGTCATAAGGTTTCTCTTTGTAGTACTAGAACTAGTTCCAAAGGGTTGTTTTGAACTCTCAAAGAAAAATATGGGTTTTATCTGAAAATTACAAAAATATGAACATTAAAAATCTCTTACAGTTAGTAAAGTAACACTTCTTATTGCAGGCACATGCATACTGAATTTGCTTGTACTTAACAGGAAATTGGAGTGATTTCATTAAGGAAAGATGGGTCAGTAAACACACTGCAATTTGAAGTATATGTGGTGCACAATTGTAGCTGCACTTTTCAGTGCATGATTCTTTAAAGCAAAATGAAAAATTTTTCATGAAAATTACTTCTTTCTCCTGCCTCACGTGTTTGGTTTCCATCTTCACTGAAAACATAATTAAACATTTTTATTTTCAGGCTTCCTTAATTTTTTTTTTGCAAGTTGATTTAAAGAAAACCTGTTGCATAATTAAGCATCCGAACACATCTCCAAATTTTTCAAAACATTATATTGCACAAAACCTGACAGTGCTGAATGAAAAGTGCATTTGTGTGTATTGGTTAACCAATAGTGTAGGTTGCTTTCGGGGCATACAGAGACTCTCATCAGCAACATGCACCTCGCATCTTGTCACAGGGGAACGATGGTTGAACACAGTGCACTGCAGTCACCTGCGATTCAGCTTGAAGCTGACATACATCCAGGTTGTGTGTTAAACTGGGAAACACTCCCAGGTATAACTGTGGGTTTGGCAGGCAGCTCAACTTGCTGCTGGGTTTGTCTCACTGGTGCCTTTATTCAAGGCACTTGGGAGAAAGCAGAAAGTGACACAAGGTACCAGCTATCATGGAGACCAATTATCCAGCATTTTTAATTCAAAGACTGTACCTTCCATCTCTGCTTTATATGCATTTAATCTGCTCCTTTCCTGCGGTATCATTTTCAGCTCATGGGGAGATATTCAGTGGTAAAGACTGAAAACAAATTTGCAAATGCCTTTTGACTTCAGTCTAGGTGTGTGGGGTGTCCCTTTGCTGAGGGACTCTCCTCACCCTCGTTGTCAGAGACACTCTACCTGAACACGAAGTATTGCATCTCAGGTCAACATTGTCACCTTGTTCACATCCCTGTGGGGAAAATAAGGGAGCTCCCCGTGAGACTCTCAGTCATCTGCTGTGGTAGGATTTAGCAGATAATGTCACATGTAATTGTTCCTGGGCTCAGCACTTGCAGATTTACAATTGCTTCTTCAAAATAGCATCCCAAGTTGATGAACAGTTCAGCACCCAAGTGTCTGTTACCTTTATCTGAAACACAGGAATAGCTGATTGTGCTGTAATGGAAAAAAAAAACAAAACAAACAACAAACCCAAAACAAACAAACAAAAAAAAATACCAAACCAACCTGCTCTGAGCAGACCCGGATTTTCCTTACTATATTCAGTAAATGTGGTGTATTCCCCAGCTTTGAAATCTATGGATCCTGTCCTGCAAATCTTTGGAGGGATATGTCCTGTTTGTCCTTTATTTGGTTATTGATATTAAAGGTGTACTTTCTGTGAATAAAAATGTAAAATCACAGTGTGGAAGCAAACTAGGTAATAAGTTGTGATGGAATAGTTTGGGGAAACTTAACATGCTACAGACATCTCCTTGCAGCAGTATTTCACACCATAACATTTTTTTACTCCATAAATATTTTCATTTTTCTGTCCGTAACTTGCATAAATGAATAAATGCATAGAAAACACTAATGATAAGTCCTAAATTAAATCCAAGCTCACCATCTTGACATTTACTGTTTAAAATATGTATGAGACAATTCCTCTGATCTCTTTCTTTATACACTTACAAACACACGCTTAAAAGTTATGTTTTAGGGCCAAGTACAATAATGAGTACAGGCTTCCTCCTCCTAATGCTGAAAGCCTCTGTACAGTCATGAGAGCTTGAGCTCAAGTTGAGCTAGAGATTGCCTGTCAGGAATAACCAAATACTTCCAGACTTGATCCCTTTCAGCAACAGGAATTGCTTCATGCTTTTAACCCTCATTCTCTATGCCTTGAATTATCATTACCTAATAACAAAACAAACACACAAAAAAGAGTGTTTCTTTATTTCCAGTTGTTTTCTGAAGTCATTTATTCAAGAAATGTTCTAGATATGTGTTGGAAAAACTTGATGGACTTAGTGACTGAATTAAAAGAACTATGGTGAAATGCTGTAGTTGAAATTTGAGCTCATACATGCAATAATTTCTCCCTAATACTGCAAATTCTTGGGTTGGATCTAGGAGAAAGAAAATAGCAATGTAGTATTCAGCCACAGGATGACTGTGAGCTCCAGTGTGTTAGGACCATAAAATTGAGTTTGCAGGAGACTTTTCAAAGGAGTAATGAAGTTTATACAGTGCTTTTGGTCCATATTCAAAAGCAAAAAACCAGGAACAGTAGCAGAGAAGAGCTACAAAGACATCTGATTAAATGATCTCAAGATATCCCATCAACCACAATTATTCTGTTACTCTGTGAAATTATTTATTTAAAGATGGAAATAATTTTGGATTGAATGCATTGCAAACAGTGAGAGGAACAGAGTACTATTAGAAAAGACCTGCTGATTGTAAGATCTTCTTCTTTGCTCTTAGAGGAAGGCATAAATTTGGCAAGTTTTTTTCTGGGCCACCTACAGAGATTCTGTTTAAATTATTGGGGGGGGGAGGGTAAGGAAAGAAAAATGAATACGAATTTAATTGAAGAGCATGACTTAAGAAAATAAAAGTTTAAATTTCTCTTTTTCTGTTTTGCAGAGATTGAAGTATTGTCTGTTCCTTGAGTAGAAGTCATTAAGGCAAATAAATGACATGTCCTATTCTGTGGTTGTCAGAGAGTTGAAAATGTGCAAGTATTTGTCTGCTGTGGCAAGTACAGATCAAATAAAGGTCAAGGTCGAGTAAAACTATAGCTAATAGAAAGTGAAGTCCAGATAGTTTGTGTTGTATAAATTTTCTATGATATTCAGACATTCTAAGGGAAGGGTTTAGATCTTACGTTTGTGTATAATAAGATCTTCATTAGTATCAGAAAAATAGTTATTTTACTTCTGGGTATACGAGATTATTAATACCAACACTTTTAAAAATACTACCCAGTGAATCAAATTCACCATGTTTTGTTCATGGTAAAATATTAAGGTTTATGATGCAGTGCTGACAATTTAGGCAATTTTATCAGAATACTGCCACTTTAAAATTTTCATTAGAGACTGCAGAACACTGCTTTCATGGAAAATACAGTACTTCATATTTTTCAAGTCTGTAGCTTTACTGAACAACCAAAAAATAGGAGTTAGTTCCAACCCTTGAGCATATTTTACAATTTCAGAGCTGTCTCCAAAGCAAGAGATCATGGACATCTCTTGTTTGGACTCTTTGCTATTTGTTATTTTACAAATATCAATTCATTGCCTGTGGAAAAGCATGAAAAGAAAGAAGTATTGCACCTACTAATTTTTCATTGAACTTTGAAAAGTAAGGATCCCCTGCACGCCCTCTTTGCATACAGACAAGACTTTGCCAAATTATCATGTTATCAGGAGACTGATGTATGGAAAAAGTTGAAGATGTGGCAAATATTAAATTATTTGGAAAAAACAACTTTTTTCTTTCAACACCATTGAATTCTATCAAGTAAATGCACAATGCACCAAGACTTAAAAAAAGAGTCGAAGAATTTTGTTCTTCTCTGAAAGCTGTAGTGCTTTCCATCTATGGTCCCTGCCTTGCTCCCATTACCAAAGACATCAGCAAGTTTAAAAGTCATGAGTTTATTTATTGTCTCAATATCCCCACAAGTTCAGAGGATGATGTCATCCCCGTTTATAGGGGCAGGGAGCTGAACCATATCTACAACCATCAGCTAAACATAGCTCTAAGGCCCAGCCTGTCCATCACACTTTGCAGGCAGGTGTGCATTCAGTCTCAGTCAGGCTGAATGCCAGGCTTTGGCAACTACCCGTACTTTAAGCACACCCACCAGGACAGAGCTCAGACTCTTTCCCAGGCCATTGAAACAGATGGGGAAGAGAGGGATCAGACAAACCAATCCACCAGCAAATATCTCTAACCAAACATACACTGTGTGGTTTTTACACATGAATGACAGCCAACAATGTCGATATAAAGCATATGGAGCTCAGTATAAGAAACCTTCTGCCAAGCCTTCACTTAACCCCACTGGTAGATGATCTGTGATTGTTTGTTCAAGGTCTTAAAGGAAGCTGGAACACAAGAAGACTGAGCCATTTTCTCCCTCAGCCTTCTGCTCTTGATACCTGAATTCTTCAACAATCCTCTTTCAAACATGGTGTTCTTTGATTTCACTTGTATTCTTTGAGGTCAAGAACAAATCAGCTGCGTAGAGTCCTGAGATACTTAATTTGGAAATAGTTGCTGCAGTTGTCTGAAAACATACATGCAGCTTAGAATGAAGTTGGTTTAAAGTTCAGAAAAGCATACAAGCTTCTGTGTGGACTTTCAGCATGATGGGAGCTGCAGGCACATGTAGGCTGTGGACAAGACTCTGGCCTGAGGTTAAGCATTGCTTTAGTCTGTAAAGTCTGATACTTGGGTAAAGAAACCCTTTTTACACCTGAAAAAATCTATGAAACTCAGATATCCCATGCCTGGGAATTATCAGGCAACTTGCATAAAAGTTCAGTTTTCGAAGGAGTCTTCTGTGCTATACTGATAAATATAATGCAATAACATATTTTGCCTCCTCAGCATTTCTCCCTCAGCATATCCAAGCATGTCTTTTTCATTCACAATTATAGATGAGCTAACTCTTCCTTATACTAGGAATGGCATCAGTTTTCCTGCCGTAATAACTAAAAGACAGAAAACGTACGCATTGCTATCTAGACAATACAAATGGTGCTCTCTTTGAATCAGCATCTGTGTAATACAGAAAACTATAATGAAAGGCTCAGGAAGTTGTGTGAAGTTCCCTTTCCAAATGTCCCCATCAGGTCTCTGGAAGAAGCCCAGCCTTATTTAAGTAACTTGATTTTGTAACAGTATTGAATCCCTATTAAAACTCTTCATTCCAGTAATGAAGAGAGGGAAAAATATTAATGTTTTTTTGACTGTCAGAATTTAGTGGAGAAAAGGGAATGAAGCTATTGATCTCTCATCACAAATGATATCTTATGGCATATTGGGAGTTGACAAGAGGCTTTCATACTGTAGCTCTTTTCAGATATGTCATTCAGCCTTAGTGAACCACTTAAGTGCAGCAGCTAGGGCAGCTTGTTCTCAAGAGCTATAATCCTTCCTCTACCATTAGGAATGGATGTCTGTAAGTGGGGATTTATTTTCCTTACTATTTTTTCTATAGGTATTGGATTTATAGCGTATCATTCTTTAAACTGTGTTTGAAGTACTTGTAAAGCCTTTGTAAACACACTTTTATTGAATTCCATGGGAGAGAGAGAGCTGATTAAGGTTCACATTAGTCAGGAAAATAAAACAATAAGAAGAATTTTCTCAGAGGAAATGAGGAATTTACATAGATGCAGTTCATGTGACTTCAGCAGGAAAGTTTCATGAGAGAGAACTACTAATTCCATCAGTAAAGAAGTTGTAGATGTGCTGCAGAATGGTTTCATTGAATCCCTCTGGTCTGTTTATAGATGAGTAAAGCCATGAAGTAAATGGAAAAAGAAGTAAATGAAAAAGCTAAAGAAATAAACCAATAGGTTTTAGTCCTCATTGGCATTGGGGAGTATCACCCCTCCTAGGGCCATGTGGCATATTCTGTGTTTCAAAAACAGCTGTGTAATTCTTCATGCTCTTCCTGAAAATATAACAGGGTAATGAAGGGAAAAAAAAAAAGTCATTACATGTCAGTGCTGGCCAACAGCTGGTCACCCATTTTGCTCAGACATAAGGCTGCCCCTGGAGACTCCAGCCGTCTGGCTTCTACTCTGCTCACTACTCTCATTCAGTCAGTTCATTTACTAAAGCTTGTGTTTTGCTCTTGGCAAAGGCTTTCAACTGTGTTTACACAAAATTCAAAAGATTTCACTAAGTCCCAGCTTTAAATTCCATTAGTCTAGTTGCTTGGGGGAAATTGAAAGTTTGTCATGGTGGATGCAAATTTCTATATTAATTTCTACAAAATATATCCCATCTTGGTGTTTGTTTAGAAATTTTAAAAAATAGACTTTAAAAAAAAAGATTTAGAGGCATTATGGTTAGAAAAATAACCTTACCTGCATAAATCAGAAGACTGACGACATATGTCTGCAGGCAACACAACTTTCCCTAGACATATATATGCTCACTTGCTTCTTTCTCCTCAACAGTTTGACATGAAGGATGGCAGGCAATCTCACCGGGGGGTGGTTCTGAGTGTTTGGGATACAGCTGCCATTTATCAACCACATTAGTCAATGATCTGGTAGATTTTGTTGTTGGCTTTTAAGCAGTGAGTAGGTTGCTGGATTTCTGTTCTAAATTCCATGGGTATTGCATAGTGTTTAAGGTAATAGTTTCATTTCTTTAATGTGAAATGTAACTAGAGAAGCTGTAAAGCTAAAAAAATAACCTTAGGAGTATATTCTTCAATTGGTAGACATCAGTAGTAAAGCCAGATTTGGTACCTGTGCTGTTTTGAAGAATATATAATTATTATCCACTGTCTAGTCAGACTACAGAAGTGGGTGTTGGCAGAGGGTTCGCAGGAATTCAGTGTATTCCTGCATCTTGCATGTGCAAAAATTGGAAGTGCCCTGTAATGACTTAGCCATCTTTTAAAAAATACTAACAATACCAGGTATGCTAAACTGCTTGCTATGAACTCTCTAGCAGCAGACCCAGCCACAGCTTGAGGCATTTCCCAACAATGTGTCAAGTGATCAATCTGTCAGAGCACCAATATTTTCCTCTTTTTTTTTCAGGCAGGTTTTTCATCACATTGGAAATGACAGAGTTACTGAGCTAATCCAAGACAGTTTAGAGTGATGTGTATTAATTCAAGACCATAGTGAAGTGATATCCGTTTCTTCAAAATTCCATTACATCTGCATAACACATGCTTAGCTACTTAATTTCATTAAAATCTGGTTTTTATATGTTGATTATACCAATCCTCCCAGAAATGTCCAATGAATCTTTATTTCAACTTCACACATCCTGGGCAATCATTATTTCTTTTTACTCATTTCCTTCTTAACAGCAGTTTAGTACCCTGAAAGAAGTGAGTGATGGGAAAGAATATTACTGTTGTATGTATAATAAATTAAAAGCATCTATTTCCCTTGAAAATTGTAGTACTCTAAGAGTCTTATTTGTTTCTGTGTAAGTTCCTATACAGAAGGTTAAATTTGGCTTGGAAGCATAGTAATTACCCCTTAATTTTGCCAAATTATAACAAGAGTGATTTCAGAAAATCTTTCTTAGGCATAAACCATTTGTCAAGTAAGGTTGACAGCAGCCAAGGAGAGTGGACTGAGGTCCACAGCCCCGAGTTCATCAGCGTTTTTGCAGCAATAACCTGGAGTCTAACTGGACAAAAAATTTAAGGCCATGAAAGAGTTGAAAGGTTTGAAACCTGTCTGCAGGGAAAATTCAACAGGGGCGAGAACCAAAACTAGGGAGCTGAGACAGAAAGAAAGTTTAGAGGCTAGTCAAGGGGAGCAGTTATTGACTGTGGAGAAAGGACTGAAGAAGAATGGGGGTATGGGGAAAAAATTACCATATAATGCAGGAACTGCAGTACAACAAAGGCAAGACCTGGTGCCTGCTTGCTGAAAACAGTGGGAGCTTGGGACCCTTCCTAAAACAGTGAGGCCAGCAGGGGAACACTCACCAGTGCTGTTTCTAGTTGGCCAAGTATCTTGTCAGCAGACTCAGATGAGATAGGAGAGCTCACAGCATATTTAAGGGACCAGTGTCTCAGTGTCAAGGGAAACTCTACTGTGCAGAATTTCCAGATAATGCAGAAACTGTAGATAATTTATTTAAAAAGGATTCTGGCTAGTGGATGGAACTGTAGAAATAAAGATATACGTGACCTCCAAGGTCTCTTGGAAGAGGATTATCAACAGTACAAATTAAAAACCTCAAAATGTAGGAAAATGCCAGAATTAGCATTGGCCATGTCAGCCTTCTTGTGTATGGCTGATGTCTTAGTTACATAATCACCCCCTATATTTTCTGTGGTCTCCAGCCTCCATAGTTCATGGCATAGATGGTGGTCATTGAATGGTCATTCATTTTCCTGTTTCCTGTTTGCAAAATTACATTCATTGAGTTCATAGAATCATAGAATGGCCTGGGTTGGAACGGACATCCAAGATCTAGTTCCAACCCCACTGCCATGGGAAGGGAGACCAGGAGCCTCATCCAACCTGGCCTTGAAGACTTCCAGGGATGGGGCAGCCAGAACTTCTCTGGGCAGCCAGTTCTAATGCTCTTCACAGTATAGAATTTCTTCCTAATATCTTACCTAAACCTGCCCAATTTCAGTTTCTTCTAAAGAAAGTGAACAAAACCAGCTACTATTATCTAGAACTATCTGAGCATGTATGAGCAACTATTTACTTTGCAAAATTTGTGCAAGCTTTAATGGATAAAGCAAAAGGCATGCCCTAATATGAATATCACCTCTTTTCTAAAATCATCCCCTCTTTAATGCATGAGAACACTGGACTTTTCAAAGCCCATGAAAGATTTAAACATGAAAAAGCAATGTATCTTACCTAGTCTTGTCCTCAGATGAATCATTTTGGAAAAAATGATAATTGTTTTGATCTGAGGCAGACACTCAGTATGGAAGATGTCAGCTTGAATGGTTTAACTTAGAAGAAATGAACAAAGCATTTACATAGAAGTGGGGGGTCAAGCTGACACTGATCTGTAAAGAGCAAGTAATTTCAATGGAAGTGCATAATCCAAGGTGCCAAGTTTAGAAGCAGAGTTCCAATTCGCCTGACATTTTGCAGATGCTGAAAAAGAGCACAGTTATTGTATCTATCTGAACCTGTTTACTATCACATTGTGCTGCTGCGAAGAGCCTTAAAGTATCAATTCAATGTTCTGTTATTGGCAGTGATATAGTCATACGAGTTGTTCCTGAGAACGAGAGGGAATCGCAGATCCTGAGGGCTGCATTCAACAGGCTTAAGGTGAGTTTGATTATTTTCATCTTCTTTTTCTGATCTTTTTGAAGACTGTAGTGGGTTAACTGACTTGCCTTTCACTTGGCATTTCAAATTACTTTATAATCTGGAAAGCAGCCTTTGCCCATTAAATTCCTAATTTCCCAGTAAAATAGCATAAGAATTAGATTCATCATGCCTGACAATTTTAACAAGAAACACTTACTGCCTTAAAATAATATAAGAGCCACACTTGCAAATTTGCTTTCTTCTCTCTTCCATTTCTTGCTAGCATACATAGTTGCATGCTTCATTATCTGCATGATGGTGTTATTTAAAACAATGAGTTAATTCAAGTTGTGACACACAGCAATATGGAAGAGGAAGTGGCTTCAGTTTGGAAATCTCTCTGGCAGAATAATTTTCTAGAGGGAGTTGAGAGAGAATCTACAGGACTCACTAGCAAACCAAAATCTCTTTTTCCTGCAGATAAAAATGTAAAGGGCTGGTGCCACTGTAGCAGTGCAGCGTAGGAGCACTCTGCAGCATGCTGCTTTGCTGGCACAACTAACAAAGGCGGAGGCAGTCTTTCTAGAGAAGTGTGGCCTGCTATCTTAGAGAACAGGGGAGTACCTGTAAGCCAAGGCTACAGCCCCTACAGCAACATGGAAAGGACTGCACCATGCACATATGCTGCCCCCAGGCGCTGGGGAAGAGGGATAAGCCTCGTTAATAGTCACCAAACACAGCCTAACCAGAGCAGAACAAGGGAAGCCACAACTTGACCACTA
Source organism: Sclerurus mexicanus (assembly GCA_013396755.1). Taxonomy (NCBI): domain Eukaryota; kingdom Metazoa; phylum Chordata; class Aves; order Passeriformes; family Furnariidae; genus Sclerurus; species Sclerurus mexicanus. The sequence continues at coordinate 785,518 of VWZF01006634.1, forward strand.
TGTTGAGTTTGTTCCAGGAGTTGCACACATGTCCCAGGCTCTGTCTCCTGTGTTGTTTGACCCCAGCAGGCAACAGTGGACTTCTCTCCTGTACCTGTGAAGGTAAAGGAGTTTGATGGGCAATTGTATAGGCACCACAGGCACAAATCATTTGGCACAGAAATTCAAGCCTTCCTTTGTGTTTGGCTGGTATGGACAAAGGAGCATGTTGGTGACTTTGTCAGTCCTGTGGGTCACAGTCACTGGTTTTACCAAAGTGTTTGGAGCACGTGCAAAACCTTTGGGCTGTTCTCTGCCTTCAATTCCAGCAAACTGTTAGCAGTCTATAGATGTCTCTCTGTCTCTTCTGGTGAAACCTCATGTAAATGTGTTCTCAATGCGGAGTAAGTGAAGGTGAATATAATTTCCTAGTCCAGTAGTTAACATCTGGGATATAAGTACAAAAAGCTGGTTGTTGCATTAATTTCTTCCCCCTGGATGCTGGAACATAAAGAGGGAGCACATGTGGTTTTTTCTTTCTCCTTATATTGCAAACCCTACGAAGCAAAAGGGTTACTCACCTTCCTGTGACTGTTTCTCATTACAGAGCTCCCTTAGGCTCCCAGAAAGAGATTCTTTCACCCAATTCCATCAGAAGGGGAGCAGTGGAAACTTGAATAAATAATTGCATGCTATAACTCTGAGAGCAGGATAATAAAATTTTGGCAAACTGCACTGGAATCTGACTAGTTAATTAGAAGGTGATTGATTCTTATGAGGAATAAAGATGAGGATGTTGAAGGGAAGATTCAAAGAAAGAGCATAGTGACACCTGGTTTCATGAACATAGTCTGGGTTTGGCTGCATGTCTGGTCTTAAGGCTCTTCCATCTGCAGCTGCTTCACTGCCCATCTGTGTGGGGTTGAATAGAAAGAGACACCCGAGTGACTAACAAGTAATGGGTATGTTTAACATTACTTACCTTCTTTCCCCCAGTAGGTCAGTAGTGGCTGTAGGTCATCAGCTCCTCTGAAGAACCACGTATTTAGAGTTGTGCAGTGTTTAAGTCTCTGTGTCAAGACTCCTCTGTCCTTCTCCTGCCCCTTAGACTTCCAGGGTTGAAAATTCAAAAGACAGTGGACAATGAGTCTTTAAGCACAATGCTGATCATATGCTCAGGAGAAAATAGAAGGCAGTGCACCAAAAAAACAAAGACCAAAGCCCTAGTAGTGCAAAATAAGCTACAAGCAAACACCACTTAGAGTCCTGTTGCTGTCTTAACACAGTATGCCTGACAAACAATGGAGTTATGAACAGGAGTGTCAACAGAGATATGCATGTTGCTGTAATTACAGGGATCGTGCTTTGGATTTTTTAATTTTTGAATCAATCATAACTGGTTAAAGACATCTCCTTTGAAGCCATTTTGGTTTGAGCAGTAAATTAATACCAATCTGTTAAATTACTCACATGTTATGTTCCTTGAGGGAAAAATAAAGATGGAACCAGGATCCTTTCAAGAGTTGGGATCCTTCTGTTGTGTTATTTAGTGTCGTGCGAAATTCAGTTTTCAGCCCAAGTTGTGATATGGCTGGAGAGTATTCTCCACCATTGTCAGTATTATAAGAACAAGAAAAGTTAGTGAAAGTAGAAGTTACATCACTGTTGTTCTTGAAGTGAGAAGGGTACCTGCACTTGGGTTTCAATTCAGGCCTGTTTCTCTACTCTGACAAGCTGGTCTCTTAGAGAAGAGGTATATTTCAAAGTGTGCTGGTTTAAGGGTAAACTGGCAGGAGAAATGGACCCACCACAAGAGGGATTATAAATCAGAATTACAATTTAACAAAAAGTATTACAATAAATACACTGACACAAAGAGAAAACTGCTTTCNGTACCAAAAGTTACACTCTCTAGTGATGTCAAGATTAGTCCCCATTAGCCAACCAAAAGAAACATAGGAATTGTGGTGCAAAAGTCATTTGGGGAGCCCAGTTCATCCCCAGTGTGATCCTTGCACAATGTAAATATTCTGAATAAATTCCCAGGACAGTGCAACCACTGAGTAGATTCTGAACAAGTGGATTGTATTCTCGTTTCAGGATTTCCATGCATGCAACAGACCACACTGGTAAGGGAAAGGGAAGATACTCCCTCCTGTCCCAGGCTTCCTCCTCACTGTGTCTGGTGGAGGGAGCTTTACTATAGACTCGTGGTGTTCTGTGTTCATTTCAGCCATTTCCTTCTGCCTTTAAATTTGCACTTGCAAGGCAGATTGACTTAGCCTTTCCCTCTGGCCTCCCTTTCATAATCCAAAGAATGGAGAGGACATCTCTCTGTTCAGTTCAAATGAGCATATCTTTCTGAAAGGCTTTATCACAAAGACATTTGAGAAAATTATCCTGATGGTCCTATTACAAAGCAATGTATTTTGGTATCAGGCAAAGAATAAAGCAAAAGTGAAGATACCCTTTCTTATTGCCCACTGCTTTGGACAAAGAGAAAATAATCATTAAGAAAATAAATAGGCACTGGAAAGAACAGTAATGTATCTTTTCACTCATATTGTTTTATCTGCCAGTTTCTTAGTTACTGCCCTTACCAATGATTTCTCCTGAGTAGATTTTGTCATTTACAGGCTGCTCTAGCAGACTTTCTTTCAGAAAGAAGCACCAGGGCAGTGGGGAAAGAAGTGGTGAGAGTTCTGCCTTACACCACTCTGAAGCCAATGCCGTAGAGGTCAGCAAGTTGCAAGGTTCATCCCTTTTGGGAAGAGTATCCAACACTGAAGGAATACTTTCCTGAATGTGCATTTACAGAAACCTACACTGAGACATCCTTGAAGGATCATCTTGGAATTGGCTGTATGTCTTGATGTATTAGAAGTACCTTAGAATACACCTCCAGTGATTAACTTGGGCAGCAGTGGCAGTCTAGCTACAGCATAAGCAACTAAACTCATGTAAGAGATTGAATGGCTACTCAGGGTTTTAGTCCTGAGGAAACCTCTTGATCTCAAACAGGACTGCTCTTCTACCAATACCTGAGCCGCAGGGTCAACTCACACACTTTTACGTAATGTGTCATCCCTTAGGACTTTTTAAACTTAGCATCTGGAGCTCCCTAGGAGGGATATTTGCCCCCTTTTTTAAGGAAAAAAAAAATCCATATAATTCTCAGTGTAGCAAACTGCTGAAATCTGCCTGAAGTGTACAGGCTCTTCAACAGTACGAATGCCATTGCCTATACTGAGAGAATAATAGATAATAAATGTTTCATTCCACATCTTTAACTTTTTTTCATGAATTGCCCAAAGGCAAATCACATTAGTCATAATCACTTGCTGAGTAATTTCCACAAATTAGTTTTAGTCTGTAGCTCCATTGCCCACAGAGCTTTGTTATTAATCATTATTCTAAACTGATCCCTTCGTTGGCTGATTCTGTTAACTCATGGTGACAGAATATTGTTTTTTTCCCTAGTGGGGTAAACACAGCATGTAGACCTGCACTGCCAGTAAAAATAGCCATCTCTAGAGATTAAAATTTGTCTGCTCTTAGTTCTGCAAAATTGCTTGAACTTGCATGTATTCAACCAATAAACTCATCCATAGTAAAGAAGCAATAAAGAAGCCTAAATATACTGAGTCCTATCAGCTGTATCCCAGCCTCAAAGCAGCAGGAGGTGGCTCTGGCCCCAATCCCTCTCATCTCAGGCAGGCAGAGTAGGGTCCCCTGTGCACCTCCCACCAGCCCCCCACTCTAGGACCACAGTGCCACCATCTCTCCAGAGCAAGTTCTCAGAAGGCTCTTGTGCATCGTGCACTGCTGTGTATGCAGCTGTTTCTGAGGACAATGTGTGTCTGAGGTCATAAGAAACAAGGCAGGTGGAGAACAGTGAGTCATGCTGTCTTTTGAGGCAGGAGATGGCAGTTTCTGGTTTTCACTGACAAAGGCAGTAGCAGCCGAGAGATGCCATCAGTATGTATAGAGTGGTATGTGTCTCTTGTCTCCAGAGTGTTCCTACATCGTTTCTTTCTGTAGGGAAGAAAAATAAGACCCTGGTAACTGTGCTTCCCACCAGCAGCACCACCCCTCACCTTTGAACACCTTTGGCACAGGCCCTGTGCCAAAGACTGCTGAGGTAAATATGATGGTGAGTATGGCAGGGATAAATGGTAGTGGAGCTCCTCCTCAGAATTTCATGTCAGATGATAAGTATATTGTATAGCAGTCTTGAGGAACAATTTCATATGGATGAACTAAAATGCAGCAAATTTTCTGGTAATTCAAGTGCAAACTCATTGAGTTACTTATTTTTCTAGCTGTAGGTCATTGTCCCGGTTTTTGGATTGGCTGCTGCTGTAATGCCATTACAGGCATCAATCTTAAATTTTAGAATTTCTGTTGCAGTCCTTTACTCTTATAAATACTTTCCCTTTTTATATATATGGTACAAATCTTTGATCCCAACTCAGTGTTTAAGACCAGAAATATCTTTTTGCAGGTTCATGGTTCTACATTAATCATTTGCAAATTATTAAAGTAATCAACAAATGAAAGAGAAATATTTAATACAATGGTACCACAGTGACCTGAGTGTTACTGCCTGTTCTCTGTCCCTCAGGACTCCTTTTGTCCATCTGTTGTTAATCTGCCTTATACACCTCTCCAATGACTGCCTATTTTCTCCTACTCTTTCTTGCTTAGAAGACAATTTGACGAGCCTGTTGCTGATTTATGAGCCCTTTCATGGTTTTAATTCTGTTGGACCTGACTGACAGAAACAAATGTCACATTCCCAAGTGCTTTGCAAAGAAATGGGGCTTTACTTGGGTCCTCAGACCTAGCAGATTCTGTTTATCTGCTCTGGAATTTTCCTTTGTAAGCGTTATTTTTGAAGCAGCACTTCGTTTGAGCCTTGACTGATAACTTTTACTCCATCAATGGTCTGCAAGCACTTTTTATCACATAACGCCTGACTGGAATCAGGACTGTTTGTATAGGTAGCAAAAACCTACTGCTTTGTGAACATTCCTGGCATAATAGAGTTAGACCACTCATTCCTCAGTAGTTTTTACAAAAGAAATTCCTGGGCACAGCCAGGCACTTCTTCAACTCTGGGAGGAGCCAGCCTAACAGGCCTTGAAGCCTTGTTTGTTTTCTAGCCCTTACAGCAGCTGCTTATCCATTGTAATCCCTGAATTGATCCTGTCATTGCAGTTCAGGGAATCAGAAGAAATGCCTCATAGGGGGAAAGGATCACTTGGCCATAAATCTGATAGTTTATACCTCCATAGGAAAATGCTTAAAAAGGCTTCAGAGAACAAAAGCCCATCTGAAAATGCAGTAAGAGTCTGTCAGCCCAAGTGGAGCTAATCTTACTTTGCAGAAGGGAAGCCCAGCAGCCAGGGCTGTGCATTTTGCTGTGCACGTATAGCAAATATATCTCTATAGCAAGATACTTTAGTTTTCTGTCCTAATTTTACCCTAACTCATAGTTAAGGTTCTAGTCAGATATGAGTAAACTACTTCAGATACATAAGGAACGTCAGGTGACAACAGAGAGTATTCATCAATATATCAGAAGGTATGTTTGGAAACAACTTGCCAGTCTCAGAAGGAAAATGTTGTTCCAGGAAAACTTTAGTAGGAAGGTGCAAGATAGAACAGGAGAGCCCAGGCAGTGAGTGTATTGTTCTCACAAGACACAGAAAACATGGACTTTCTGGGATGGGAGAAATCTGCTTCCTCCGAGGAAGTCTGAGCCCGAGCCTGATGCTCCCCCAGACACGGATGGCCCTCTTGGCTGCCAGGGCACTGCTGACTCATATTCAACTTGCCACCTGCCATGACCCCAAGGTCCCTTTTTGCAGCACTGCTTTCCAACATCTCATTCTCCAGTCTGTACAAACACCCAGGGTTGCCCCATCCCAGGTGCAGAATCTGGCACCACCCCTTGTTGAACTTGCTATGGCTGTTGATTGCCCAGTACTCTAATTTGTCGAGGTCCCTCTGCAGGGCCTCCCTGCCTTTGAGGGAGTCAACAGCTCCTCCCAGTTTTGTGTCATCTGCAAACTTCCTTAGTATCCCTTCCAGTCATTTATGAAGTCCAAGTCCTTTATGAAGATGTTGAAGAGCACAGAGCCCAAGATGGAGCCCCATAGAACCCCTCTAGTGACAGGTCACCTATCTGATGTTACACCATTCACTATTATCCTTCCATTTCTCATGCAGTGCAGAAACAACTGCAAAAATAGCCAAGCTATAAATAGTTTAATAAGAAACAAAATAGGGTTTTAGCGGGGTGTTTTTAATGAGTCTGTTAAAGACTGTTTCACATCTTTCAAATATATGTAGCCCATTGGCATTTGTACTTGTAAGAACAGATATTCAGTTACCTCATAATTGAGTATGCGTTTTATCTCAGGCGTACAGGTTCTTTTTAGTGTAGAGTCCTGTCTAAAATTATACCAGTGTAAGTAGAGTGGCAAGACCATTACTTTGTTACAGTTCCTCAAAGATCTGCAAAACTCAAAACTTCAAGCTGTGCGTTGTTCACATTCTGTCCCTGCCAGTGTTATGGTTGCTGCAATCCCATGAATCAATTCTGATTTATTGCCACAATTACTCTCACCAGCCTCACTGGTGAGCAAATAAATACTGAAAAGTTAGACCCAGTTAAATGTCTACTGTGCTCAATCAGAAATTAGGACTACTTTATAAGTCCTTTTGGAAAGACAGGGAATTCCACACTGAATTGCACCTGGATCATTTTGCAGCACATAAAGAGCAGCTGAAGGAGATTTGCAGTCAGGACTGTCAATTAAGTTCCTTAATTGGCAGGAGCAAGTGAGGATGAAATTGGTCCTGATCCTGAAAACATTTATAAGGGTGAAGGCACTGAAGAGGAGCAGTTCAGCACTTTCCAGGTGAACTACATCATAGCTGTGATTATCCACCAGTGTCAGAGTGAATGGGAGTCATTCTTCCTTGTTTCTTTCTTTTCAAATGTACCAACAGAAGCCTAAAATTCTGTTGCTATACATGTGCGTGCAAGGGGTGTTTGTGTACGTATATGTATGTGACTGTGTTTCTTGTGTGTGATGTGATGAAACCTCAGTGGGACCTCTGATGACATCAGTAAAACCAGAGCTGTTTTTACTTCCACCCTCTGCCTTCTACTATCAGATTTATAACTGAAAACATATCCAATGAATGTCAGGACTGCTTAGGGTGCTTACGTGTCTATACATGAGCATATGGATGTAAATGGGAAACCCACGCTTCCCAAGAGAGCCCATGAACAAAGACTATCACTGCTTGCGTTATTGACTGCACGTTCCCTTTTACAAGATGCTCAGAAATGCCAAGCCATTTCAGCTGATGGCATCATAACAATAATTATATTCTGAACTTTACAGCTGACAGCATTTCTCAAAGAAATCCATTCATAGTCATGTTAAGGACAAGGCCAGCTTTGCCACATGTATGGCTGGATAGAACTCAGAATAAAAACTGGAATTGTGAGGTAATAAAGCATAACAAAATTACTGTTTTCATGGGGTATAAGAGAGATAAATCATACAAACAATTTCCTCCAAATACTAAATATAAGTTATGACAAAGTTATTCTAGTTATTCTCATGACAAGCATCAATCATCTCTTTTCATTGATACATAGTTGCAGTATGATGAGAGCACAAAGCATCTTCCTTTCAGGGTAAATGGAAGAAGAAATTAAACGTCTGCTTATGAAAGAGTAGTGAGAGACAACTGGAGGCTACTGCCCAAGAAAATGGCTTTAATTACAAAGGCTGGACTAAGCCCTGTAGTCTAAAGAAGCTGAGGATTTATTTCATTGACTTCAATTAAAAAAAAGGTCTGTGGGATTTATGCAGCCAAGAGAGGGTTTATGGGGAAAAGCAGGAAGACTCTTTTCTCCTCAGGCTCTCTTTCCATAGGCATGAAATGAGCAGAAGGAAAACCTGAGCTAGTGAAGAAAAAACTCCCTGTTCTGGTTTCTGTCTTGGCAGGGCAACTGAAGTTTTCTGTATGCCATTTGTGACATGTAGGATTATACCAACAAAGTGTTTGTATTCTTGTAAAATTATTTGCATAATTTTTAACTTTGAAAGAAATTCTGAATTCTATTAGTTCAGCACCCAAATCTGTTTAAAATATTTGTCCCTTTGCCTTGTGCTGACTTTTCATCACCATACTGGCCAAAACTTAGAAACATGACTAACGAGTTTAGGGTTGCTGTACCTTGGAAGGTGTCCAGGTAATAGGTGATGCATTTATACTCTTGAGCTGTGTTTAGCATCTCAGTTTAAAGAGAAACTGCCTACAAAGACACTTGGCTTTCCTAAGCACAAATTGAATCACAGGGACTTTCATGGGATGAGTGAGATTGAAAAAAGAATGGGCAGTTAAAAAGTAATACTTACTTATATAGTCACAATTAATAATCTCTTATACCCTCTTGGTTAAATAAATCAAGAATATATTTAAATCTTTTGGGAATAGGGAGTGATCTGTAGGCTTTTACATACCATTTCTTGTCATAGAAAGCAAGCCAGGATGCTCCTGCCTCCTCTCTCCAGTGAGATTCTGGGAGAAAGCATTCACTGGGCATCTGTGCACCGCTATTGCCGAGAACAGGTACCTGTAGTCACATTTGTGTGCAGTGGTAGGTGCTGAGTAATTGGTCTCCTGGTCTCAACTCTGAACACACTGAAAAATCTTGAATAGGCTCTGCTTATTATCTAAAGGCTTAAAACATCCTAAGACCTTTTAAAGGCAACCTGCTGCCTGAAAGGCAGGATAAGATGTGCAAAAAAGATGAGAGTATTTAGGTTTGCTGACATGCTCTTAAGCATATTGCTTTTCCTTTAGCCTCAAGATAGCAGATGAATTTTGAGGTTCAAACATTTGGCTGTATGTTCCGACAGTTTTATAGGATTTTTGCATCTCTTTGTTTTGTAGCTGGAGAACCTTCCTCCTACCTAGCAAAGCTTACCACCCACACAGCAAATAGAAATCTTTTGGCACTGACTGGTACATCATTCATAATACTGTATAACAGCTAATGTGTAGTGTGTCGGGATAACAACACTCTGTCACAGACAGTAAAGAGGATAGGATAGCAATTAGTATCACTACCACTCACTAGCCTGCCGAGCCCAGAGTGGAAATCCAAGGCATAGTCGCGAGCAGAATGATGCTGAAAGAAGAGTGATGACTCTGATGAGACCCTCAGTATCCATGGGAGATGCAATCATGAAGTCTCCTGAAGGTGACAGTAAGTAAAAGATAGTTGGACTTGCTCAGTCCATACATACCTGCTCTGAAATCCATCTTCTGTTTGTTAGTTGTCATGCACTCTGTGTCACACCAAGGACAAGCTGAAGGCGGCAATATAAACGTCTGTTGGAGAAATGTTATATGCTTTATAAGGCAAAATCAAGTCAGCAATTGAAGCACTCTGGACAGCACAGGTAACATCTCCCAGAGGAACACTGAATGCTTTGTTTACATTGCAAAGGATGAGAAGTGGGAGTCAAATGAAGCCAAAACTACCCAAATAGGGCATTGAGCTGGAGTGGAGTGATTTACATTCTAAATATGGGATTTTTTTGTCTTACTTCCAGGACAATGCCAGGAGTCAAATACTGCATTTTCACCAAAAGAGGATAGTGGTGTGTAATACGCCACTGCTTTAGTGAAGATTGTTCTGCTTTTGATATTCACTTGTAGCCAGTAATGTGACGAACAATTAGAATACCTCAGAAATTAAAAAGCTTGATGATGTTATAACTAGTAGTATGAGTATTGGTTGGTTTATCCAATCCACAAAGATGAAGAATTTCACCAAAATAAGTCCTGAGTAAGTGTGAAGAACAAAAACAAGTTTCAGGTGTATCTCAGTTGGTTGGGTGGTTTTTTTGTTGTAGTGTTGTTATTTGTTTTTTGGTTTTTTTTCATTTTTCTATTCCAGTTTTGTGTGCTTAGATACTGCAGTTGGCCAGGAGACACATCACTTTGGTTGCTGTTAGCTTGTGTGTAACAACTTTTTGTTGTTTTAATAAACATGGCTCAAGCTGAGCTCATTGATACACTGTTAGTCCCAGAGAAACAAATTTACCCTTTCTGATGTGTATTTTTAGGGATAAATCTTAAAAGTCAAATACATGTTTCTAATTAACGATGTTGAAGTAGGGGAGAATTTCACTGGATGCCTATTATTTATCAAAATATGAAAGATGGATAAACTAACAAATGTGTGTTAGCACAGTGAGAGGATCTTTATTTGTAAGCAGCATTTAGCATCATTTAATTCATGAGTTTGGTTTCTCCTGACCATCTGTCATAGCTGCTGTCACCTTCACAAGCCTCGTGAATTTTGCCAGTCCGGGTGTAAGACTTGAAAAGATGCTGTGCCCACCCACGACTATCACTCAGATCCATGGACTGTATTGTGGCAGTGTGAAAGAAAGAGTGGTTTTGGCATGAATAAGAAGAGGCTGCTCCTGTGTTTCAGTTTTGCTCCTTCCAAAGTAGCAGGCATTTAATTGGATTAACTGAATGCAGGTCAGTATTGCCTGAAGAGCACTGGAAAGCACTGGACACTCATGAGCTGTATTAAGGACTTTCATCAATGCAGCCTGGCAGAGCTGATTGCAACAAACTTCAAAAGACATTTATCCAGTACTAATTATTTTTAAATTCGCTTTGAGAAATGTGCAGAAATGGTAGTCCCTATAAATTTCCTTCCTTGTATTCGGCTCACAAACATATTTTTTAAGCCAGTGGATCTTGACGTGTATTTGTCACATTGATACAGAGATTGTTGCTGAAACTCTCATTTATAGTCTCTGTGACTGTCCAAAAGCTCTGGGAAGAGTTTTGTTAACTTGTGTTCTCACCACTCTCCTTACATTGGCTGAAGAGGAACTGTTCTCACCTCTATTGAATAGTATGTGCATCTATACTAATTTACTACAGGGTGTAGAACACTGATTTTTAAATCCCTGTTTGCAAATTTTCCTTCTTTCTTGAAAATTCATGTTACTGACCTCTGACCTGCTTATTATCAAGAATAAAGCTTGGGTACACTTTGCAACCAACACTGGTATGTGCTATGTTTTCTATATCTCTTTAGCATTCTTTGACTGTCCTAGTGAACACAGAAAATATCTTGTGAAATAAAAAAGACTTACGGACTCCATAGGACATAGGGAATGTATAGTAGTCTGAGGAGGTGCATGAAGCTGGGGATACCTTTTATTTCAAACTGTTTGAGGAGGCACATTCTGGAGACTGCTCTATCTTCTCTTTGGCAAGTCTCCCACAAGAGTTATGGTAAGCTGGATGCAATCATTCCTTAAAATCTGCTCCGTTAGCATAGATGTCAAGCTGGACCAGCCAATGCAGTTTTATTGTCTATGTCATGCTTAAAGTGTTTGCCTACATAGCTTCGAGCGTGCCGTCTCCTGGACTTCCCCACCTACACTGAATGCATATGAATTACAGGTTGGTTCCTGCACTACAGGTGGACTTGTGGCAGCCCAGCAGCCCCTTCCACATCATCGAAGGTACGGTCACTGACGTGCGAGTACCACAGAACACGACCCGAAGTCTGCTGCCCTACCTCCAGCAAGCAAACATCCCGTACACGTAAGCCTGTGCTTTACTTTCTGTGCCTTGCTCCAGAGATCCGGCCTTCGGGGCAGGTCTGCCTCCAACCACACCAAGTGTGCTTGAGAGTGCATTCCACATCAGAGCAATTAGACTGGCAGACAACTAGGCATTGCCAAGAAAACAACTGTGTTTTAATGGGAGAACAGAAAATCTCCCACAGGCAGGCAGTTTTAATTAAATGTCCTCCTTTGGAGTCAAGCTGAAGTGTTTTCCGTGTATGTGAAATCACATCTGTTAAGAGAGGGATGGTAATTACTAATTCTGCAGCCTGCTTTGCCTCTCTCTGTATTTAGCAGGAGCAAGATTTATTTACAAGTATGCTGCATACACGGAGGCAAGCCTTCTTCATCAGCTATACAGCAACACACTAGTTCTATTATTCTCCAATTCTAGTGACCCAATGCAAGTCATATGGTATAAATAGATACACGCTAAGGATCATGTGTCATTTATAGTGTTCCTTAAAAAAAACTCAAGACAATTTTTAAGTATATTTATCCTTTCATATTTATCAGTATGATACACTGGGCAAGAGTAATGACCTTTTCATTAAAGCCTTTTCAGTGAGATGCCTAGCATCTGAATAATCAAATGATGAGATATTTGAATTCTCAAACATTTGCTGAAGAAAGACCTCCATGAGGGTATTTATGTTTATTTCTAAGTGAGAAAAGGATGGTGCAAATCATACTGTATATGTATGTATGTGTGTATGTATATATATATATATAGTACTCATCAGAATTCCATTTTTATTATAACCACGGTCTCTTATGAATTTGTTTTTCTAAAAATACAGAAACAAACATAAGGAGATTAATTATACAAGCTTAATAGCTGAAGTTCAGAGTGACTTTCCTGTGGCTTCAACACTGCTTCTGTTTTGTTTATGTTTAAAACTGAGATGGAGATTTCTGTAATTGTTTTTGTGTGCTTATAAAAAAAATGTCCCCTAATTACTGTGCCCCAACAGTTGTATTTGTGTCTGCTGCTGTTCCTGCTCACAGTAATCACCTTTAATGAAATGACAGAAGACCATTTCATAGTGTTATAAACACTCCCTGTACTTGAAGACCTCTGCTTGGGTTGCAGAGCAGAGTGTGCAAGGGCAAGAACTGACAGGGCGAAGGGTCTCTGCAGTTTACCTGAAACAACATGGTACAAATACTGGGACAACATTGCATTAATATTCCACAGGAAAAATCTTCCCTCTGACTTTTGGTGCACAAGTTGTGCACGCTTCGAAGGAAGATGGGCAGCATTTCGTCAGGTCCAGACTTTTCCCTCTTCATCTCCCTGCTCCCCATCTTGGATGGTCCCAGCCATCAGAAGCAAAACCCTGCAAAGCTTCTACAAGCATATGCTTGTCCTGACAAGCCTCCTGAGATCTGTAACTCCACAAGAGCTGGGAGATTTTGCTATGAGAGAAAAAACAGCCACAGTCGGGGAATAGCAGGAATGGGGTGGCCAGGCACCGCCACTGAGCTGAAGTGCAGCTCCACAGCCAAGATTTTATACAGCTCCTTTTCACGTCTGGTTTTCACAATTTATTTTTTTTTTAATTTAATTTTTACGCACTGCAAAGGAGTTAAGTTGCTACATCCCTTTTGGAACTGGAAAATCTGAGGCAAACACCAGGTAAAATTTCAGCTTGATGCTTGCCTAAATTAAGACAAATTTCTAAAGTCAGGAAGCATTAAGCATCCCTAATAATGAACAAGGTGACCAGCCTGTAAAAGAGGTTTACCTGTCTTAGGGTTCATCTTCATAACAAGATGGTCATGAAAACAAGCCAGGCATCAGTTAAAACTCTCTGAACCAGATTGCTTTGGTTGCAAGTTCTCTGATAAAGAAGGCACTTAGGTTCCATTCAGACCTGAGGGACTTAAGAGCCTTTGTATTATAAGAACACAAAGTACACAGTCCTTTAAGAGGAAAGAAAGATTATGAGATCTCATTTAGAGTACAGATGCATAAACAATCAGGAGTTATGAAATTAAATGTATTATTGCAGAAGTGAACAGAGCTTGATCCTGGTAGGTGCTTGCACTAATCAGAATTCTGCAAAGCAGTCAAGTATTTTTTTAAAATATTAGATTTCTTAATAACTTGGATAAAACCACTCCTTTAAGTTAACTACAGACTTTACAGTACTTGTCTTATAGTATATATAGTACTTTGCAAGTCAAGACTATAATCCTGTAGTTTGCTTAATGAATGCTGCTGATGTAGAACAATGTAATTCCTAATTATACAACTACTTTGCCAGTGCATTTGAAGATGGGAATAACCTTTCCTTTGATATTATATGTAGGTAGACCTATTACCTTTGAGGTATCTGCTGCACAGCTGAGTTAGGAGCAGAGTAAATGCCATTTCTTTCTGTCTTTTTCCTATCATTGCAGCTGATGCCCATAAAAATTTAAAAGGTTGAATGTGACTGTCATTTTATAGGAACAATGGATTAGTGGTTACACGCATTGCCATGCTTTAGGAGAAGGTGGCACACAAGCATGACTCAGTTTTACAGTCCTGTTGTTATTGATGTCAGTGATGATATTCCCAGCTCCTGCTACTGTCTGATGGAACGAATAGATGCTCCAACTTCTTTATAATATTTTAGATGTTTGCTGTATTATATTTTGTATCATTATTTTTTTTGCCATAAAACAGGAAAGTTGTGAGCTTACACAACTCTTTCTGCATTTTGCTCTTAATGCAAAGAACCTTCCGCTTTTTATGCAAGTATATTTATTTCCCATTTAGTTCATGGTTTTCCTGAGTTATTTTAACATAATTGGCAAACAAGTATTGCAGAGTAGATAATATGAACAACAAAGCAGACTTAAGATTTTTTCTTTATTTCTTTTTTTTTGTGTTTCAGATAGAATGATAATGCTGCCATGTTCTTCTTTTTTTGTTTTGCCTGTACAACTTGTATGTAGTGTTCCATGCCAGAGCAATAGCTCCCAAAAGTACGTGAATGTTTTTCTAACCCTAAAGAGATTTTTTTTTAAAATCTCTTGTTTGAAATCAGTTTTTGAAGATCCATGATCACATAGTACAACTGGATTATTAAAGAAGACAGCAAATGCTGCTCCATAAACAAGTGAAAGTGGTTTCTTCTTCACATTGGCTACGTTATTTACATCGGTCTGTTTTAGTCATTTAACAAGTTCATTGTGTTTTTGAAGGCACCGTTACATTTCAAAGCAGCTGGAGTATTTATTTGGCAGCTTATATTCAAATGAGCCTGAAGCACTCCATTGTCAAAATATAACAGATGAAGTAAAGTCAGGATGGTTTAAGTCCTGCTATATTTCTTCTAAACGTGACTGTTGTTCTGATTTAGCTTGTGTGTTCCACTAGATTTTCAGTAATATTGCTATCTTATCTTTTTTTCTACAGGATTCTCATACCAGACTTACAGAAAGCAATAGAAAACCAAACTGGACTGAGGTCATATAGGAATCGAAGGTCCCTCTCTGAGTATAACTACGAAGTGTATCACTCCCTGGAAGAAGTACGTGAAAATTCATATTGTTCTTCTTATCTACTACACTGTTGTATTTAAAAAGGCTAAGATTTCATTCTCTCTACAAGTTCTGATTGCCTGTTCATCCTCAGAAGTGTTCTTTCATCTTAGACACTGTCTTGAAAATATATATACTTTTAGTATTTTTATTCAAAGCTTATCTTTACATCTTTGACAGCTTCTGAGTTTTGTTTTTAAAGTAGGTCTTTGGTAGAATAAGAGATTTCAGTGAGTGGTTAGTCACACTGAGTCATTTAAGCAATGTGAACAAATGCTTATTTGCACAAGAGGCACAAATACTTAAAACTTAGATACAAATTCATGTTTAACTATCCAGGATGATGTCTGGGTAAATAATTTCTGTTGATTTCTGTATGCTCACATACACAGTTTCAGTCTGCACCGAAGCAGAGTCACTAGGCTCGGCACGGAGAGTGCTGCACCACAGGATCTGGTGCCAGTGAAATAAATATTGCAGGTACCACTGAATGCTGCAAGTCAATGTTTGCCATTCTGTATTCTGGTGGGTAGAATCAGGGACCTTCTTTCTTCTTTCCTTTAGTTTTTAAGGAGAATGGTGGATTAGCCCCATCTCCCCAGATACTCGATTGACAGCTAATGCATTCCAGTAATATCCAACAATGAAATGGAAAAAAAATCCCAGCCTCTGGCAATAGAACTATGAGTCCCAAATAATAGTTATAGTGTGAAAACAAAAACAAACAAGGAAGCAAGCAAAGCCAATAAACAAAAAAGGCAAAAATAGAAACTACGGGAAAATCCAAAAACATACTGAGGACTGAGAGCTGAGATTAATAAATGTATTACAGTTGTTTCTTATGAAATGCAAAGATTGAAGCAATGATTTCATTTCTGTATTTGCAGATCCAGGACTGGATGCATCATCTGAATAAAACTCATTCAGATCTTGTTCATATGTTCTCTGTTGGAAAATCCTATGAAGGGAGACCACTGTATGTACTCAAGGTAAAGATTAAATAGGCATTAATCAGACTAAAGTCTGGAATCAGGGACAGACACTTTGTTACTTATGTTATAGCACATACACCAGAGACACACTTAACAGCATTTCCTAAGGATGAGTTGCTAAGATCTAAGTATCTCTCTGAATGTCATCTTTAATAAAGAAAGAAAAAAGAAAGATGGAAAACTAAAAGCCAAGTCCTATTTATGTGGATTGGATATGCATGGAGATAGATTACAGGACAAATTCAATTAGCAGGATTTGGGTTTAAGGGGATTGGAAAGCTTTGTGTTTGTAGACAACTAGGAGAGCAGTTATGCTGGAGAGGGACCCCAGAGGACTCTGGAACCCCTCTCAGCATGTGCCACATAACACTTCCTCTTTAGCTACTGACAAAATGTCAGGGCTGCGTGCTCTCAACTCACATGACCAGGACCACAAGTTAGAGTGTGTCAACAAGACACAAAAAAATTTACTTTCAGTGTTTTGTCTTTTTATCTCCTGTTGAAGAGTGATGAAAATTTGCTTATTCATCAGGCTATTCCTGTAGTGTCAATCTTCTTCACCCTACTCCATGTGGTATTTAAGCATATCATTCCTCATAAAAGAGGAATTGACAGATCTCACTTTTCCTTCACGATTTTTTTTTTCCATAGATCAGCCTCATTGTCTTGGCATATCTGCCAACATTGCCTTGGCCATACCTTTGAAAACAATAGATTTCTGTTCCTTTATATGAGAAAATTCAAAATGGTTTAGTGCTTCTCATATTCTGTTATTTTCTTATTATTGTGTTTCTCTAATGTCTTGAGATCTATTGATATTTTGTGAATATTCACATTTCAAGTTAGGAAAAAGATCACGGCCCTACAAGAAAGCTGTCTGGATAGACTGTGGGATTCATGCAAGAGAGTGGATTGGCCCTGCCTTTTGCCAGTGGTTCGTGAAAGAAGTAAGTGTTTAAAGATTTACAGTCATACAGTTCCTTTGGTTCAGTAAACTCTGCATTTTTGCTATGAAAGATCTAACATGTTACTAATAAGGAAAATAACTAGTTCTATTATATCTCCTTTTTATTATTTGTAGAATACCTAAGTGCTTGATAAACGAAGCTGATAGCAACAGCCAGACACAGCTAGGCACAGGACAACAAAAATATGCCAGACTCCTATTGGCAGAGATATGAAGTATGATTTTATTCCAAGACCTAAAAATGCCAGAATTGTAATTCTGGTAATAGTCCAGGTAAATCTGCCAGTGTGCACTGCTTCAGAGCTTTAAGGACTTAGTTTAAGAAAGACAATTCTCTTTTGTGTCATTCCATAGGAATTACTTAGGAAGCTAAAATCACAGAATCATTACATAGAATCACAGAATGGTTTAGGTTTGAAAAGACATTTAAGATCATCAAGTCCAACTGTTAACATAACACTGCAGAGTCCACCACTAAACCACCTTCCCAAGTGGCACATGTACACATCTTTTAAACACCTCCAGGGATGGTGAATTAACCACTTCCCTGGGCAGCCTTTTCCAATGTTTGACACCCCTTTCACTGAGGAAACTTTTCCCAGTATCCAATTTAAACTCCTCTGGCTCAACTTGAGGCCATTTCCTCTGGTAGAGAGCGATAAGACCCCCCTCCCAACCCTCCTTTTCTCCAGACTAAACAACCCCAGCTCCCTCAGCCACTTCTCCTAAGACTTGTGCTCCAGACCCTTCCCCATCTCCGTTGCACTTCTCTGAACACACTCCAACACCTCAATGTCTTTCTTGCAGTGAGGGGCCCAAAACTGGGCACAGGATTCAAGGTGTGGCCTCACCAGTGCTGAGAACAGGGGGACAATCACTGCCCTGGTCCTGCTGGAAACACTATTTCTGATCCAAGCCAGGATGCCATTGGCCTTCTTGGCCACCTGGGCACACTGCTGGCTCAAGATCAGCCAGCTGTTGACCAGCACCCCCAGGTCCTTTTCTGAATGGGCATCTTCCCAGCCACTCTTCCCCAAGCCTGTAACGCTGCTTGGGGTTATTGTGACCCAAGTGCTGGATCTGGCACTTGGCCTTGTTGAACATTTGGCCTCAACACATCAAGAAGTCATCCATCATGTTTCCATGATAGCAACTATCATCATTTTCCTGCTGTGCAATGGCTTCCAGCTCCTCCTGTTTGTTGCCCATCCTATGTGCATCACTGATGTAGATGTACTTCAGTTGGGCCATTGATCCTGCCACTTTCTGCAGGGAAGAAGCCCTAATTCCTACGTGGCATTCTCAGGCACTTTCATGCTTTTTAACAGATCAGTAACTCTTGCATCTTTGCTGGCACATGGATCTCCATCCACTACCTTCACTGAGATGGCAGACCAAAGGAACTCACTAGAGCACCATCCCTCAAACATCAGTGCAGTGCCCCCAGACTTATCTGTGTCTAGCCTGGTTTTATCCCCTTTTCCCTTCAAATGTAGTTTAAAGCTCTTTCAATGAGACCTGCTACCTTCTGAGAAAAGCTCCTTTTCTCCCTTTGAGACAGGTGTACCCTATATCACCGGGAAGCCTGCTGTTGTTTAAACCAATCCATGATCAAAAACCCTAAAATTCTGCCACTGACACCAGTCTCAGAGACAGGTATTGATCTGCTGGCTCTTCTTCTTCAGGGTTGGATTTCACCCAAAATGATGGATTTCATATTATCTGAATATCAGTTTATTCCAATGTTTCTTTAATCCTATCTTACTGGATTTATTGCCTCTTTATCTTTGATGTCTAGGATTTAGCCTTCATATTCATCCATGTGCCATTTTTCAAATGAGTGGTGAAATCAAATGAAGTTGGAATCTTGCTTTCCCAGTTGTCTGGGGGGTTTTGGGGGTTGTTTCTGGTTGTTTTTTTTTAAATATCAGCACTTAATTTCTTCTAATTTGGGATTCATTAAACATGCATGATAAGTTTACAGGATTTTGCCATTTCCCTTTAGCCAACAAACTTTTGTACAAGATGGGGGATTAGCTGCACAATGGAGATATCTTGCAACATAATTTACAGAAGTCAAAGGTAGCTTCAAAAAAACCCACAGATGTCCTTTGAGTATTTTGCATGCCTTTTTTTTTTCACAAAATAAGGGATGCAAGTGTTTTTTACAAGGTTCTTCTCACTTTTTTTTTGCATCATTATATTAAAAATTACTGGGAAAGGAGGAGAGAGAATATATTTAGATTGCTTGGTTTTGGATATTGCTTTTTTCATTATATGAATTAGAGAATTTTAGTAAGAACTCTGGGAAAACTGAAAATCCCTCTGCGCTTCAAATTCTGCAATTCTCTTTTGCTGGCAAACTCCTCCCTTAAGCACCTCTGCAGCCTGGCAGCCCACTTTTCCATCCTCCTTGGCACTTACGGGCAGTTCTGAGAAAGGGCAGTCAGCTTGGAAACAGATTTTTCCTGGCATGTTTGTTGACTCTAAGGAATAGCACCACAAGTCCATTGATTTAAGGCAAGCAAATGGAAATGTTGGATTTACATGATGTTGGCTTCTTTTCTAGCAGGAACAGCAGACGTGCATTCCTGTACTACACAGGCAGCCTGAAATGTTTCATCAAGCTTTCACTTCAGCCTGTGATCTCTGTCATTTGTTTTTATTGAAGTATTTCCATGTTCCTGTATAAAACTAGGCTTTGCAAGTGATTTAGCTTAGAAAAAAAATCAAATCTATGCATGAATGTCACCTAACATTCAAACTCAAGACCTGGTGCTTCAGACTTGACCAGATACTCCTACCCAGCTTGGGAACTCTCAGTTATCAATGCCTACACCTCTGGAAGTGGCAGCTTCTGAGTACCAGTGGATTGGCTAGAAGCAATGGGAGATACCACCTCCATAGGGTGGAGGTGCCTTTGAGGAGCTGCCAGCGTGGCTTTGCCAGAGTAGGGGCAGCAGCTCTCCACTTTCTACAAAGTTGGAGTTATTCAGCTGAGAAGGACCCAGTTCCCAACCATTTAGAAATGCAAAACAGACTAAAGCAGGTCAGACTTGGGAAGTGAGGATGTAAGGCTGGAGCACAGGAAGGCAAGAGGCTGCCTGCTATGCAGTCTTGTTCTGTGTGTGAGCAAATACAATAGCTAGAGAAAAAGAACAGATGAACTAGAGAAAATCGCAGAAAGATAGAGAAGTTAAAGATTTAAAAGAGAAAGAGAATGCATAGGAAAGAAGTTTGCATTATGTGATAATATAATTCAAAGTACAAAACCACCCTACTCACATTTTGAAACAAACAAAAGGACAGCAAAGACTATAGTTTGGGGAGTTGGGGTTTTTGTTTTGTTTTCTGTGTGTTGTTTTGGTTTTTTTTATAATCTACTCCAGAATGAGCTCTAGCCTTGACTCTGTGTTCCATAGGTCTGGTGTTAATAACGACATTGCTGTTTGTTCCTGTAGAAGGTGCCCCTGAATGTCTGTAGTCTCTCAGCTAAAGATAATTGGATATTATATCAGGATTAGCAGTACTGGTGGCCTCTGACAAACCCTACCTCATGGTCAGTGCATTTCAAGTCAAGAACGGGGCCTGCACACACAGGATCAGATCTAATGAGCCACAGAGCAGTGTCTGCATCTGTATTGTAGTGAAGTAGCTGTCATGTTACAGTGGAGTCCCACCCAATTTCAAGTCTTACTCAGCTGGAAAGGGATGGAAAAAAGGCTCTGATAGTGGAAATATTAAGAGACCTGTGGTGAAGTAAGGAAGCAAGATGAAATATAAAAGGAATCAGAACTGATTACCTCTGGGCTACTTTGAAGGAAACCTGCAAAGATAAATGAAGACAGAGCTTGTGTCCACAGCAAGAGATTTAGGGGAAAAAAAAAAAAGAAAAAAAGTTTGTTAGCCTAGAATTTTTAAAAGGCTAAATGGGATTTAGTACATTAAAATGTCTTAGTAAATGTTACAAAGTGGAATGAAAGGCACTCTATTATGTGTAATTACTTTGTAGAAAGCAATAGACTTTAAAAACAAAATTCAGACCTGGCACGTGTTTATCCAAAATGAAATAGCCCTCATAGAAACAAAGACACAAAACCTATAGTCTCTTGGGAAAATACAGTTATATTGTATATATGTTAAGCAAGAATATTTAACTGCAATTCATTTGGTGTGCAGTTTGGAGAGGAGAAGTAGAATACAGATACCAAATTATCCCAACCTCAAATTTAGGATTTTACCATTTTGTTAACAATCTGAAATATGGTTCACAGGCTGCTATTCAAATTAACATCAAAACTAGATTCTGTTTCAGTTTTAGTGAAAGCAGATGAGGATTCCCATTACATCTGGTTTGACTTTCTTCCCTCTAATAAATGCTGCCATATGATCCATTTCAATGATGTATAACCTTGAAATGTCATTCATACAGCATTTTCAGAAAACAAAGAGGAGATGGGACTTGAGATGCATTATTCTTTGTTTCTGCAGGAATTTGTATTTCAAGATTAGAAAATTCAAGAAATGTAATTAAAAACCTTCAAGAAGCAAGCACTGCTTGTTCTCCTTGACAAAATGTTCCAAGAATCCAATGGCAACTGTAAGGGAAACCTCCATTAAAATCAAGTGCATCCCTGCTAGGGAGTGTCCCCATCAGGGCCTCAAATGAAAGTGAAAACAGCCTTACACTTTGGAAATGCAGTAACCTCCACCATCACCTTCTTTTCCCATCCTCACCAGTGATCCCAATTATTTGAGTTCCTCAGTTACTCAAGATGATATGTTTGGACTTCATCATGCACACAGGGAGCAAACGTGTAATCACAGACAAAGAAGTTAAAGGCTGAGGGCAAACCTCAATATTTTCCTTTTTTTTTTTTTTTAATGCTGACATTGGTATTGGTTTCATCCAAAACCAGCCAAAATCTGTCTTTTCACTCCACAGTAATGAGCCAAGAGAGACACACAGTAAATCCAAGAAGCAAAATTGCAAAATCTGCCCCCACTATTCTCAGCTTGCGACTGATTTATGACTCACCTTGTGGGATGCATATGGGATGCATACTGCCAATTAACCAGCCATTAGGCTTGTGGACCAGGCCCCAGAGACCAGTCTTTACCAGGAATTTTGCAGCATTCAAGACCTCAGATTCTTCCTCAAGAATGTTTATGAAGTGCTTGACTGTAGACAGGAGAGCTAAAGTAACAGCACATACAGAGCTCAGTAAGGACAGCAGTGCAATCAGACAGGTCCAAGCAGGAGACCCAGACAGTGCTAAAAAGGGTTGGCTCTTTCTCTGCACTGTGCAGGCCATGTGGTCAGAAGGCAATAAAGCTATAAGTATTCCTACTTTAAGATCTGCTGAAAGCCAGCGTAGCACTTACATTCATTCTGCAAAATTCCACAGCCCATGCTCTGATGGACAAAACATCTGCAATATGCTGCATCAACAGTCAAGGCAGCACCCAGTCATTCATTCCAGTGCTGAAGGCCACACTGTCAGGAAAATAGCTTCACATTCTGGATCGTTTCTGGCTCTTGCTGAGCTCCATCAAAACAAGCAGTCCTTTAGGAATCAGAAAATTTCTTTCCCCTTTCTATCCTTAGCTACCAGAGCCTCAAAATACTGGCTAATTATCAAATTCAGATACCAGTTTTTTCACCCACTTAGGAAATAGTCTGATCTTGAATTAAACAAGATTGTTATGTGAAGCAACACAATAATGTTTGTTTTATACACTTGACCTATCACGGGTCAACAGACAAGTCTTTTGAACAAGTAGAGCTGAAATTCTATGTTCCCACAATCCAGGATTTCAGACTAAGATTAATTCAAAGGATGCTCATTGCACCTATATGTAGTTTTTCTTTGAGACAGTGTATTTCACGCCCTGTGATAGGCTCTCCATCTCTTTTTTTGGAGTTCTCTAAGCAGAAGTTTAGAGAAAAGAAATCAAGGACCTGACTGCCTCTCCATATAAGCCATACATTTATGCCAGTCCTCTTCCTGGGGACAGGTATGCCACTATTGCTAGCATATATTTGATTGCTGGTCCTCAGAAATCTGGAGAGCTTTTGAAATAATTTGAAATATTCCAGAGTGAACGAGAGGAGTGAATGAGTCTGTTCCCTTCAGCTAAAGCTCTTCAGCTGATGGTGTGACACAAAATTTTTGTTGCTCTTAAAATCATTACATCTTCTTCCTCTATGAAATCTTCTTCTCTGGGTTCTCCTCACAATCATCAATTTTTATTTTACCCTGGGTTTAGGAAAGTCAGAAGCTGCCAAGGGGTGTGTCTTGGCCCCTGCAGCCTCCTTCACAGGTGCCAGTGGTGATGGCACCACAAAAACTGGGCTTTTTTCACCATGAAGGACCAGTCAGCTGGTGATGATCTCTCCACAAATGTTCTGCAGCTTTCAGTAAATACAATACAATCATTGGAGCTTAATTTTTATTGTTTGTCAGATTCTAGTCTTCCCAGCTGTCTTTTTAGCTGCCTAACCTCAGAAAAAAAATCGACTTCTCTGAGTGCTCCCTATATATCCATTATCTGGATGAAAAATCCATCTGTTTCATCCTGCAATATCTATATTTGAAACACTCAGCCTTACTTGTCTTTAGCTAACTCATTCTTCTCTGTCAGGAGCTTCTGCCTGAAACACTATTTGTTTTTCTCCATCAGAGAGATCACCATTTCCAGCCTCTTCACTCAGCACTTCATTCATCAGCCTTTCAGCAGCAAGAGGCACTGGTACCAATGCAGAATTTGTTTTATCCTCATGATTTTTTTTCATCCTCCAAATGCTGTTCCTGCCATTTGAAGTTTATATGCAGTAATCATGCCTATGTGTAGTAGTTTCTGCTTCTACTCAATGTGTCCCCTCCTTTATACATCTGTTTCAGTTCTGAATGTGTTCAATTATTTTGGCAGCCATCCTATATACCGCTTCTCTCTGAGTATCCACATCTTTCCAGCACATCCTTGCTACTGAAAACAGAGGTTACTAATGTGCATCACTTCTGAGGGTAAGGAAAATAAAGTAGCAGAGAACACTATCAATAAGAGTTTTCCAGACTGGGCTCTCAGTTGTGATGCTTTTTCTTTTTTAATGGATAAAATCTAAGCCAATGCCAAAAAGATGGAGTGCAGTACTACGCTGCCACCACAACGAGGCATGTGATGCATTGTTTTAAAGGCAGCTGTGGCAAACTGGTTTTATACTGTACAGTATCTCTTTCTCTTTTGATCCATGGTGGAATGTCCTCGGTCTTATTCAACAAAAGACAATTTAGGGAAGGTGCTTTCCTTTGCTGTGACATCTTCATGATGGCAAAAAAACAGTTAAAATTGTTTCCAGTTTTCCTTTTTCAAAAGGAAATACTTACTGCATTATTTGTCTTGTGCACTTTCAACTACTCAGCTGTATCTTTCTGCTTACCCATAATCTCAAGAAGGTAAAAAGTACTTTGATTTTGCTTGCAGCTATTAATTTTTCACAATGTGAGTATATCTTGATAAAAGTAATGCTGCAGCTGTGTTGTGCCTATAGTAGGAATTCTTTAAAGACACTGGCTTATGCAAACTCCTCTGTAGGTATTTATCATTAGAACATTCTGATTCTATGCTGTAAAGGCTTTTAAGCTGTTTGCTATGTTCTTCTTCAAGGCATGAAAAGAATTCACATTGTTGTTCCAACACATTATTTGCCCTAGGGAAGAAATCCTCATCTATATTTTAGCAGTCCACTCCTGTATGATGGCAGTGAGTAATTAGGGCCTGAGTAAAACTACTGATATGCAGAAACAATATTGACTGTGAGAAAGGACTGTGAAAGAAAATTCCATGTGTTGGACAATTTAGTTGTTCCGGAAATGGAATTACAAGCTAGAATTTGTTTAATAATTGTTTGTGTCTCAACAATTTAATTAAACCTTGTGTTCAAGTAAATTCTTTTGGGTTGCCCTCCATATGTACCACCCTGGACCGACATAGCTAGGATTTAAAATTCAATAATTACATTTTTCAGAGCTCGATGGGTCTCCACCAACTTGGTGGGTGTTATTTTCATACAATTGCTAGTAGAAAAGTTTATGTTGCCCCTTTCAGAACATTCACAGTGCTTCAGAATAACCCTGGCCTTTCCTTTCCCTGCTAGGCAGTCCTTGACTTGTTTGGGACCTAAGAGATTTTTGAAGTACTACTTCACAGAGTGGAACCAAGAAGTTGTGTCTCCTATTTCTGTTAAGATCTGTGTAATTATGCAGCTTTTTCCCCACAAGATCGTGCCTTTGTTTGAGTGGTCCCAGCCTTGCACAAGCTTTCGGACGGGCTGTTTTCTTCTCTTAACAAATCAATCACACCATCCCTCTGCCTCCCCTCTGCTTCAGCATTTTCTCCATTTACATGCATTTACACTGGGATTCTGCAGATCCTTCTTGTCAGGCTCTTTTTATGGGCTCTCTCCTGAGTGTTGAGGACCAGTTGCAGCACACTCATCTCTCTCACTTTGTTTCTGGGTTTCCCCTGTGGTAAATGATCTCAAAGAGGAAGGAAGGTTTTGCTTGGTGTTAAAAAAAAAACATAAGTCAGACACAGTTCAAGCTTCAGCCTTGAAAATTGGACCCTTTGTTTTAAGCCATTTGTTTTTAGATACCCATTTGTATCTTAGTCTTAATAACAGGCTTACCACTCTGCTTGTGGTTTGAATGCCAGAGCAGGATACTCGCAGTAAAAGGGAAAAAGGCAATAAAAAAGGTAGAGAGAGCTGTTTCCAAGTAGAGACAGAACTAATTACTAACTTGCCAAACTGATAAAGTGGCAATGAAGGCCTGAGTGGCAGATCATAGTGTCACCCTGCTAAAGTGTAAGATGTACAGATAATAGTAAAATATTGTATATTACTGTCAGAAAGGATGTTTTAAGTGATATTTTAATTATGGCACGGAAGAGTTAATCCTGTTTTGTCAGAAGCAGTTTTATGTGATTTCTGGTGCAACAGTAAAGAGAGTCAATTCTGTGTGCTAAAATAGTAACTGTTTAATTCAGTGTGGTTGTTCAATTCAAAACCAGAAATGACAAAAGCTGATTGTCACCTTAAATTTAATAATAATTAATTGTGGGTTAGCAAATTGTTATTAAGCTCGATTGCAATTTCAGAGTTTCTCTCAAGCCCATCTCCTTGCTTTGCCCTTCTCAGTCAATCCCCTTATTTTATAAAAAGCCTAACTGCATACTAAATCCATTTTACACTCTGGCCTTTTATTGCCTTGGCAGTTTACAATATAGCTCTTGTTTATGTGTCCCCTAAATTAAATTTCCTGTGGACCAGATCCTCAGCCAGCCTAAGCCGGCGTAGCTCTATCAACAACCACCACTCAGCTGATCCACATGATCGAGCCCCCCCTATTAATCACTGGTCCTTTCCCCCATCCCCCAGGCAGATTGCTTGCACGGTATTGGCAGGGTTCCTGTGTCATCTGTTCCCGCACTAATAACACTATTCAGCCCGCACTAATAACACTATTCAGCATTTATTGGGCCGGTCTGGCTCTCTACGTGTTCAGCAGCAAAGCTGCTATTGATTGCATGAAAGGGAAGCAGAATCGAGCCATATTCTGAGCGCTCTGTGCAAACTGCAACGCAGTTAATTCGCTAATGGTTTATACTCACCTCGCTTGTGTCACAGAGAGGGGAAACGTTTCAACACTGCCGGAGCAGGGTGGGGAGGTGGTTGTTGGGAGGATTTGGGAGTCACAGCACAAACAGCAAGCTGTAGGCTTTGCTCCAGCAAGGACACACCTTGGTAACTCTAAGGCACATTGCCAAAGATTATACAGTCCTTGTTGCCTGATTACATATATCAAATAAAATTGCCGGATAAAAGCAGTATGAAAGACAAAATGTTTACAGCAGAAAGAGTGAATATGATCTCACTGTACACCATCTACACTCTTGCTTTCCATGAAGAAGAAGGCAGCACTAGTTCCACTACATTTTTAATGAAATGCTACTCTAAAAAGGTGATCAAGTTATTAAGACATCCCATATATGCTTTAAAGCATAAAGAACAACAGTTAAAGAACAACACCAAATGATTGACGTGTTTGGCTCTAAATCAACTTTTAAGACTTTAAATTTTGAAGATAATTACTGGGGACTGTAATGTCTCTCCTGGTGTTTTGCCAATGACAGCAGGAATTAAAATAACACAGAGTAACTTTGAAAAAATGAAGAGGGGCTTGACATTTTGCTGTCTGTGTTTTGTTTAGATTTTTAAATGGTGGTGCTTTTATCTAGGAAGAAAGATATATTCTCCATAGGATTAAAACATATTGTATATTAAGTCTTAATTCAAGTATTTTCATTATGTCACTTCTGCAAATTTGGAAAGGTTCTGAAAAATTTGCAAAGCTCATGCATGCAATTTTAAGCAGTGTATTACCTTTAATTAATTAATTGTCTGTAGTTATTTTAAGGAGATTATTTTTAAAGTGTTTTAAAGTGTTTAGTCTTACAGCATTACAGTTTAAAACACAATATATAATACCACAGTGTAGCAAAATGCATAGTTACAGATGTAGCTGACAGTGAAAGAATGGCATACATAAATACAGACACAAACACATATGCCAGTCTCATGACCATGTAAATATCCACCACGAAGACAAAACCTGAGTTTAATTTTCTAATACTGTCTAAAAAGAGAAAAGCATTAAAAAGTCAAGGAAGTGCTGCGTGGTGCCTCATGTCCTCCCCAGCTAAATTACTTCTCCCTGAAATAAGCATGATAAAAATGTTCATTTTCCTTGACTTACATTTTGGAGCATGCCTTGGTTCTGTCTCCACTGTAAGAAGAGTTTTACTGATTTCACATCCATATTTACCATATAGGCTCTTAATCCCGTGCAGATTTAAGGGCAGGGCTAGCCTAATCCACATAGTAGCCCTTGTTACCCAGTTACATGTGTTTTCTGCACGTGCAACAGCAATGAAACAGAGCCCTTGTTTTCACAGTCATTATTTTTGAGTAACCATTGCTTTATGTTTTGACAAAATTGATTCTTACTATAGCTGCAGATCCCTGAACTCCAATATTTTTATCCAAATCTATTTGAGGACTTAATGTGGCTTCCTAATACAAATAAATTTAAATGCAATACCCTATCAGCTAAGAATCTTGGGGGAATTTCTCGCACTTGGGTCAGGGAACCTGTGACCTCTGCATTGGCCGGGGACTTTCTCCCAGGCAGCCCATCAAGCTTCTCCTCAAAAGCCCACTGTCATCCCCTTCTCCCCTGTGATAATCCCTCTTTTCAGGATCTCATCTCACCCTGCAATACTCCACACCATGCTCTTCCAGCTGCTGCCTAAATCTCATTTCATTCTGTGCTGTGCCCCATTGCCCTCTCTTGCTCATCTTCCCCTGCCCTTGCCTGGCTGAAACAGAAGGGGAGCTTGTGTGCAATAGCACTGGGTAACTTCGCTTTGCACAGGGTTGACTCACTGCTTTGGATCTGAAAGTGAGGCTGAAGGACTTGCACGTGCAGAGCACTGCGGGGAGGACAAGACGAAGCTGGGTGAGGAGAAAGCATCACACAACAGAGAGGTGGTTAATGAACCCCTTAGAAAAAGTATTTAGAAGTCTTACTAATCCCCTCAGTAAAGAATAAGATGTCAGACTCCTCTATGAGTAAATTTCAGCCCCAGACATGCCCAACTGTATGGTTATTTCTTACCAGTATTACACTTAAAGCGTCCATCAGCTCCCATGGCAGCTTCAGTAATTCAAACAGCTGCATGGTTAGGAGCCCAGAAGTATTGAATTCCTGTACTTCACACTGCTACTTGGCATGTTTCAATTGAAAAGCGTTTAACTTAGTTTATTTCAGAGCAAACGTTTCCCTTTTCCCCCTAAACACATGCTACTCTTCAGATCTGAAGGGCCAGAAACACTGCAAAGCAGAAGGCTGTAATCACAGCACCAGGAGGAGAGGAGCCAGGCTCAGGCATCCGCCTGAACACAGTGTTAGTGAGAAACACTTTCTGCCTGCCACATGAAGCACTCAATCCCTCACCTTACAGAATCAACACTTAAACTTTGAAGGGTGCAAATCTGATGCCAGCTATGACAAGGGACAGTATTTGCTACAGCATGTGGAGTCCAAGCTTGCTGGAACTGGTAAAGGAACATCTCTGGCACTAGCAAACAGAACTGCCTAGGAACTTCTGATTTTTGCTGGCTTTTTCTAAGACGCAGAATGGGGGAAAAAATACTTTTCCTCCCTAGCCTTTTTCTACAAACCTTTATATTTAAGGTTCTCCAAAAGTAGAGGAGTTTCTAAGTTATAACGGAATAAGCTGCCTGTATTGATAATTGTTCATATATTATGAACACAACAAAAGCTTATGTAATGTGACCCTTAAATGTTTTAAGACCTTATGAAATCACCAACTGGTAGAAACCACAGGTCTCTGTTGTCTTACAGGAGCTGAATTAATTTCCTCAACTAAGAATCTATTCCACTGACTTTCAGCTCCCACATCAAGAAATACTTTGTATGCATTTGCTTCTCTGTAATAGGAGTTGTATCTTCTTGAGTATTGAAAGTAGCTGAGAAGCAGAGAGAATAGAGTCTTCTGAACACCTTTTTCATGTGTTCGCATGCTATCTGAATCACATTTGCCTTTCCAGCAGAGCTCAAAAGATGTTTGTGGTGCCATGAAACCGGATCTCTGCACTGCCAAAGGCCTCACGATTGTCTTAGACTGTCACAATACCTAATTGGGAAATGATTTTTATTATGGAAAGTGTTTTCTTTGGCTTTTCTGCTTTAGGCTCTTCAGACATACCAGACTGATCCGGCCATGAGAAAGATGCTAACTCAACTGTACTTCTATATCATGCCTGTATTTAATGTGGATGGATATCATTTTAGCTGGACGAATGTAAGTAATGTCAGTAGTATTACTCAAGAACTTATTCCAGACAGGAAAGTTTGAATGCTTGTTATATCATTCAAAGCTGACTTTCTGTATAATCTGGTCCCTCACTTTGTACCTTGCAAAATGGAAGTAAATTACTCCAGTTAAAATAGAATACCGAATGCGTTTGCCAGGGTTGATTTGTTATGTGCATAAATAGATTTTTGCCAATATATAGCAATGTTGCTGTTTAAATATTTTTGTACCTTCTGTTAGGATCGATTTTGGAGAAAAACAAGATCAAAGAACACAAGGTTTCACTGTCATGGTGTTGATGCTAATCGCAACTGGAAAGTGAAGTGGTGTGGTAAGTATAGAGATACTTTGGTCCCCCAGTTCAGATTACCCTGTATTTAATTATCCAACAGAGGTAATTATCAAAGTAGGGTAGGTGAAGTGTTCTCTTTTCCATGGTTAAAGTTGAAGATCTTTTCCAGTAAAGCCACAAACCAAGGCTCAAATCTTCATTCTAGCTTCTAAAAAGATAAAAGTCCTGAACTTTGGGAAAGCAGATCTTATCATAAGTAAAAAGTTTTCATGGAGAATGTGTCAAAAGTAAAAAAAAAAAATCATACATACAGCTATTCTGTATTTTGGCAGTCATATAAATAGTTTGAAGCCCGGTATTGAGACTGACCCATCACTTCTCAGGATTTACCTGACTACAACTTTAGGAATCATTTCAAACTTCATTTTATTAAATTCTTCATTTCTCTGAAATTATTTTAGCTTTGGAAACGTCAGACTTGCTTTGTTGGCCTCAATGGCCTTTATTAGTAGTAATTTAATAAAGAAAGAAGGTGCTTCTAAATGCATGGAGATAGGATTTTAAACTCCCAGCACTTCTGTAAATACTTCCATAAATACTGGCCTCAGTTTTGCATAGAGAATGCAGCAGTAATGAAATAACTACCAGAAGATTTGGAATGGGTCCACCGAAGAAGAAATAGTATTTTCTAAAATCATACAGAAGACAGTGCAACTCACACAGGAGTAAGCAGTCCTTTAAGTTCTGGTGTAAGAAAGTAAGGACACTTTGTTGTAAAATACAGCGATTTATACCTGCTGACCTGCTGCCCCATCTTGAGCAACTCCCTTCAGTTCTCTGTGCGGCTGTTTTCTCCTCCAGTATTAGTCCACCTTCCTTATTTAAATTACAGGCTTGTAAAGACAAGAAATTGTGTTTGCATAATGCTAGTGCAAGGGCCCTTCCTTCTGCCCATCCTTCTTCCACTGGAAGTCTCTAGATGTTTCCACAATACTCCGATTACTTGCAGTAGGAGTGAGCACTTGGCTTGCAACAACTGGAATCTTCAAGTAGAGTTTACAGAATTGTAAGGGTAAAAGTGAATGTAAATAATCTGCCTGGGAAGATTACAAATGAAGAGAGTGTGAACAGAAGCATAGATTCAATACAGTATGGACCTGTGAAATATGCTTTCCAATTTTTTGGATTCTAATTTCTGTAAGGAGAGGACTAACACAGAGGTAGTTACAGAAAGCTTACATTAGATGAAAATCCCTCCGCTAGAGAAGACAGTGCCAGGGCTGCTCTCACAACCTTTAAGGCAATTTTATTCTGCAAAAATAATGTAAAAATGAACTAGTCCTGCATCACTGTTACCATCATTTACTTAGGTGCACAAGTCACAACTGCAGTTATTTTGGGAACATACATTTATTTACTGTTCAGAAGATAGCCACTGGCATAATTGGAATGATCAGTTCTCTTACAAAGTCTTCAGAGACATATTTTAGGTACCTATCAGTGCAACATTAATAGTCAGTACATTTTCTTTCTAGTCCTAATTAATCTTTTTGGGTTCAAATCACTGTACTCCTCCCTTTTCCCACACCCTAGCCACTGTAGTAGAGCACACTTTTTACTCAGTCCTAAAAATGTTTGCTTAGTTTTAATTTAAAATCCCTTTTTTTTAATAGGCTGAGTGAAACTGTAACAATACCTACATGCATTGTGTGTTGTAATCCCCTACTTATTGTATTTGCCCCCTGCAGTGAACATGAAAGACAGGTCCTCAACCACAAGTTTAAAAAATAAAAATTCCTTCAAGGTTGCTCATCATGCTGCCAACCACATGCTCTGCTTCCCTCACTGAAACCCAGACTCTGTCTGATTCTCTGTTTTGACAGAGAATGAAAAGCTCTTTCATGAACTGGGCTGAGTGGTGCTCAGAAGATCCTGGACACCAAATGAGTCAGAGAAGAATCTGGATCATATCACACTTTGGGGCTTGCATAATCATGGTGTATTTAACATTAAAACTGCATGTGCTTGTAAAAACCTTTTCATTCAGTTCAGTCACACTTACAGTTTGCAAACAGGCTTGAACTTCACTCTGGGACTTCCAGTCAAGTGTGTTGTGGCAGAATCCAGCCCCAGCAAAGCCGCCACATGCTAGCAGCAGGGAGCTAGTCAGCACAGCATCCTCTCTGCTTTCCTCTTCCCTTCTAGTGTAGGACTTTGATATAAACTTTATGATATCACTTCTGTATTCTCTAGGGAGCAAGAAAAAGGCCATGTCACGGATTGTGCTAGAGTTCACATTGCAGCGCCCTTGCACCCAAAACAGTGCACAGAAATTGCACACAGACCCACGTGAATACTGACAGCAAAAACTCTGGGAATGCTCCTTGCCATACATATGTATGTGCAATAACCAGCACAATGGTTTCATGATAATGAAATAAATACCAACTTCAAAGCAAATAATGAGGTACTCAGAACTAAATTATGTCATAGGGCAAATCCAGTTAAAGGGGTTGCATCCAAGTCCCTGAGAGAGCAGCAGTGGGAGTTAAAATTTCCAGTGCATCCCAATTTCCACTGCTCACTGAGGACAGTACCCCACACTGGCAGTGCAGTGCAGAAGTGGCTGCAAGAAAATTTGAGAGTCATGCTGCAGCTCATCCATCCTCTCAGTCTCAGTCTTCCTAAAGCATTGGTTTTATCAGTCTCAGCACACATTTCCTTTGTTCACTTGATCTCATGGTGGATGTTGGACGATACTTGTCCTCCCCCAGTATACTATCAGGTACAAAAATAAGGCAGCATGGTAACATTTTGCACAATTCCATTTGCTTCTCATGACTGTAACTCAGAAATTTTACAGGAGTTGATAGATACTGTATCAATTTTTTTCCTTCTTGAGTTACTTTAAAAGAACTTCCAGTATGAAAATTAAGCGAATCCTTACATTACCAAAGGTCCCCATGGAAACCCATTTTTACTACCAGCCAGCTTCACTTAAGGTAAAGCATTAACTACAGCTGTGATTGCAAATGGCTCACAGTAATAGGCTGGACAGTTCAGAGAGTTTTTGTCTTCACTGAAAGTCATTAAACCAAGTCATATTTTACCATTGGCTCATTTTACACTTAGCTTGTAGCATTCCACTGTTTATTAACAGTGAGGTCCATTTCCATGATTCAGTATACAACACTGTTACAGGAGATGAAGTATCCATAAAAAAACCCAAAGGCTCTGGAGGCTCTGTTAAATAGCTCTCCTTTAACTATTTTATCTGACAAGACATGGAGGCGGAGTGCTCTTGGGATTTGGATGACTTGGTGGCCATCTGTTCTGCATGCAGGAGACCATCTGCCCTCTATATTACCCTTCCATATCCAGTGCAATCCAAGCACTAATACCTTTTGAAATCCCCACCTGTGGCCATTCAACGGTAGCCTCAATTTTCATCTTACAAATGAAACTGCAGCATGAAATTCTTCTACTTTTTAATTTTGTCATTACATTGATTGCATAACCCTGGTTTAGTTGATATCATTATGCTTTCTCACATACTGCTCTTTTCTTATTAATTGAAGATGGCAGTACTTACTATACAAAGGAAAGCTAATAAAACACTGCTTTTGTAAATCCCTGATGGCACCAAGGAAGTTCTCAAACAATTATTGTTCTGCAGGTCAGCGTAAAACCTGTGGTATTTTGAAATCATAGCAGATAAAAGAGCGGAGTGGATTTGCATAAATATTGTTCTTTCAGGCCCAGGCCCTAAGCTGTAAATGAGATGATGGCTTAGATCCAGAATTGCTAAATGATAAAGGAGCCACCACCACATCTCCTTTTCTAAGTTTCATCTTTCAGTACCTCATGGGATATTGCAGGCAGGCTACTCTTGTGCAGCTTGCTGCCACCTGAGCACATTGACATAGTGAAAGATATGCTCAGGACTGAACTCCTGCCCCAAACTTGAAGGAGTTAGGCTCTGTGCAAACTGAAATGATTTCTGTTTTAGCTAACTGAGCAATCATCCCATGTGGCTTGTCATTTTTTTCCATAAGGTTTGCAATGGTGAAAATAGTCTAGTCAGGAACTATTCTCATGTTTTAAACCAGTCTCTGAGGTAATGCCTTTTGAGGTTATCTACCTACCATCACTGTAGTAGCCAGTACATTAAAATGGTCTTAAAGGCATTAAAGATTTGTCTTGTGTAGTTGGCCCATTGGCAGCTTGGTGTGTCTACTAGATGAATAAATAGATTGCTGTACTGAGGTCCCACTGACTCATGCCCATCAGTCACAAGCAATTTGTTTATTGCTTTTTCACCAGAGCCAAAAAAGGTTGAGCCAGTTGACCCTTGGAAATTCTCTGTGATTGTTCATCATCAACTTTCTCTTTCAATCTCTAGATGAAGGTGCTTCATTTCACCCGTGTGATGACACTTACTGTGGTCCCTTTCCTGAGTCTGAGCCTGAAGTAAAGGCTGTTGCTCATTTTCTCCGCAAGCACCGGAAACAAATAAAAGCCTATTTGTCCTTCCATGCATATGCACAGATGCTGCTGTACCCTTACTCTTACAAATATGCAACTATTCCAAACTTCAACTGTGTGGTGAGTACATTAAAGCTTGGGACAATATGCTCCCCTGCATAATATTTTTTGGTACATTTTGTTTCGAGAGGAGACTTGTTTCATCAATACTTTCCATATATTTAATATTGAGAGGTATTTATTCCAGATTTGCCTGCAATCACATTTCTGGTTATAGAACCTTCACTCACCATGAGTCAGAGGTAATTTTATTAAAATGGTATAGTACTTTCCATCCATCAGTCCCTTTAAATTACTTTATAGGATAAATCCCTAGGTTTTAATTATAGCTCTTATAATTTTATTTAATTAACTGTAATGGGAATTATGTAGTCAAGTCCTTGGGCATCTAGCTGAAATTCTGTCTCTTCATGCTCAGAACTTAAACACTAGGAGCACAGAGAGAATAATTTCAATGTTATAAACCAAATAAAATTGAAATTGTTTACACTTATCAATTCAAGGAGAAATCTCTGAGATTTCACCAAAAGTAAAGCTTCAATTGCATTATGTGTCACTCTGCTTGGACACAGTGTTTTTAACCCTTTTGAAGCAAGCAGTTAATTAACATCAGAGGCTTCTGTATATCAGAAGAATAAATTAATAAGAATACAGTTTTTGATGTAAGCTTATTGATTTACAGATACATACATTTCATGTATTCCATGCTCATCCAAATGCAGAACTATTCCCTCTGCTTGCAGTCTGAGGTCTGTTTTAGCCAGCCTCCTGTTCATAAAACCCTCCTTATGGCTTATTCTCCTAGGGAAACATGGCTAGGCTTTGCTTTCTGTTTGCTCCTGCTCACAGTCCCACATTGCATCAACCAGTTGGAAACCTCTTTCTCCATCCTCAGTAAAATTACGTTTCCATGTATCTCCCATTTTTGCCTTGAAAGTTGCAGTGACTTTTAACTTGCTAGTTTCAGCTAGTTTGCCCCAGAGGAGCTCAACTGCACCTTAAGATTTATCCTGTGCAGAATAAATTATGTTGTCAGTCCCTGGAGCTTCGCTGAAGTTTCACTCGGCTGTTCTCTCAGGAGGCTGAGCAGCCAGCACTCCACAAACTCAGCTCTCTTTGTAGGTTTATTTCTGTTCAGACACTTAATTTCAGCAGCTACTAAACATTCTTCTGTCTGACATTGTTTCTGTGAAACAGAGCAAATTCGAAGTTAACTAAGCAGCCAAAGGAGCTAAAAATATGAGACTTGTGGAGACTGACCACCCAGCCCTGTATTGACTGTGAATAAATTCATGAATCTTCTTTTTATTTCTACCTTCTCCCTCTTTTGGGGAATAACAAGGAGAAAGGAGTTTCCCAAGTGAATTGATCATTATTACTTATCAAAAAAAACATGGACTGAGAATTTAAAACCACTGGATCTAATTCCTTTGAAGGTCATCAGGTACAATAATATTTTTTTAAGAACAGACAACAGAGAAGAAAATAAAGACATGATGTTAGGAAAATCACCATCTCCTCTGCAAGTATATAATTATTGGGTATCTGATGAAAATATCCAGACACCATAGAAAATAGCAGACACTATAGACAGGAAATTCACTATAAGGAGAGCTTTCACAGATACCAGTATATCTTCTGTACGCATTGTTCTTGTTGCTCAAGAGATATTTCCATTCTGAGGTAGGGAGTAACTGCTCCTGAGCACACACACACTCTTATCTTTCCATCCATAGCTTTTAGACCAAAGGATCCCAGTTTCTGATGTTTAGTAGGTGTTCCTAAGATTTGTGAGACCTTGGATCAGGCTTCTCATCAGAGGGAATGGAGCACAGACCTAAAGGAACAAAGAAAGACACTGCTTTAAACAACAGCCTTGGACAAATGAAAGCCAAATCCCAATTCTAAGTATTTTGCCAGTATTTGGACTCTATACTTCAAAAAGAACAAGGAGGTTGGAATAAGAAACTGAAGTAATTTCCTGTTATTTATAAGGCCCATTATGGGTAGCATAGTGAAAATTCATGGAATAGTGTTGCTTATTTATTTGTGTGTTTTAATATTTGCCTGTAGCCAAAGGATCTGTCAAACAAATAGTTTTTAATATTTGAAAGCTCTAAAACAGTGACTTAGGCTGAAGGTTTCAGATTCTCCAGTTCCCTTGGAAATTACAGTGAGATGTATCTCTGTTTCCTGATGCTGATGGAACAAAGGTTGATGGCCTACAAGGACTGTGTACAGTGGACAACCGTAGGCCCCCCCCATGGACAGCAGATAAATAACATTTGGTGCTAACATTGGGCCACAATTAATTCTGAGCAGAAGAAGGGATGCTTCTGTCTGGGTCGGATCATTCTAGTGAGCTGTCAGTTACCATTTCGATTAAAGTGTTCAATTATTCAGAGCTGCTTTGAAACTGGAGAGCTGTATACAGATCACAACATGCATTCTGCTCTAATTTAGCACAACTCTCTTATTAACACTCTCCTGAAATCTGTTCTTTTAAAATACTTAAAATAAAAGTGCTCTTTTAGAGTGAAAAAAACCAGCAGAAGCATACATCCATCTCAAGAGTTTTAAATTTCACCTGCTTTTCATCCCTTTTTCTTCCTGTACAGTTGTTTGCTGTAGTGTTTGCAGTGAACTTACATGACGTGACTGCGTTTGTGTACGTGTTTGTAAAAATCTGGTAATTTTATGTGGCATTTTCCCCTTGAGGGCGTTCAAATACTGGTTGCCTGGATTTATTCAGGATCCAACCTGAACAGCATGATGCAGTAGAGAGCTGTCTCTTTGGGCACATAGCTCCAACAGTGGAAGCAAGCTGCCCCCCTCGAGGCTAAGAGCTTCAAGTTCACAGTGCGCAGGGATGCCTGCCTACGTGGGGTACATGGCCTTGGGACACTCCCAGTCTCACCTCCAGACACTTGCTGCCTCTGCACAG
Source organism: Sclerurus mexicanus (assembly GCA_013396755.1). NCBI lineage: Eukaryota > Metazoa > Chordata > Aves > Passeriformes > Furnariidae > Sclerurus > Sclerurus mexicanus. The sequence goes on from VWZF01006634.1 coordinate 823,430, forward strand.
AACCCCGTCCTGCTGTGCTGATTTTAAACAGGCATTGCCAAACTCTTTCTTAGAAAGATTCCTGCTTCTGTTGTCTCATTGCTGTACAGCGCATAACTCAGGCGCAGGGATTCTTCTCGTTTGTGGCTGCGTTCTCCTTGCCATGGTGAATTTACGTGGATCTCACTGCCCACCCGTCTCAGTTCCCTCAGCTGAGCCCTGTCTCCTGCTCCCTTGGCATCAGGCCTGTTGTCAGGCCACCCCAGCTCCACACCACAGCTCTGGGATGGTAAGCACAGCTGCTTGCAAATTTCTCTTGAGCAACTGAGCCTGGTACTTGGGACTTCAGTGCGGGCACCAGAGAACAGCCCCGGGCTGCAGCTGGAGCTCCCCACTCCCTGGGCCCTGCACAGCCCCACAGCCACTGCCACGACCTCGCTCTGCCACCTCGCTGCCCTCACAGGGCCCAACACCTCCAGTCCCATCACGGGTCTTGCATGTCACAACTCAGAGGTTGAGGCATCTCAAGGAAGAGTGCCAAGTGACACCACTTCCCCCCTCTACCACAGGGCAGGTCCTCTTCCCACCTCCTGATCTTTGGTGTCAGAGGTTACCCCTCACACCAGCTGCAACTACATCCCAGTCCAGCAGAAGTTCCAAGAAGCAATGGTTCAATGGCCATTGCCTCCACATACTCTCTCATGGATGTGGCAAGAGGCTAAGCTGAAAATGGCAGAGTCTCTGGCACTATCATCCTTCTGCTGAGAAACAAAAGATCTGGTTGTGCTTAGCAAATTTTTATAATGCATATATAATATAATAATATAATATAATTTTATAATGCTCTTCCATTTGCCAAGACCTCTCCAAACTCTCCAAAGCCCCACCTGCAGATGAAATGCAGTGAAAATGAATTTACTTTTGTTTCTGGAGTGATATTTTAAAACAGTTTTCTCTGGCTTCTCTGCTCAGGCAGACCCACAGCAGGAATGCCTGTGTGATTTAGACCAAGGATTAAGTCAGAGTCATGACTTCTGACAAGGGCAAGCAAGTGGAAGGTTAGGGAAAACATAAACAAAATGCAAGCACGGAGGAGTCCTTCCTCAGTGCATTCATCTAGAGCCTGATGAATAACAAGGGAAGGACTGAGTTCATGAAGACTTGCATAAACCCAGACTTGCAGTTCTTTAGTTCATGGAAGTAAAACAACTCAAGTAACAATTGCAGCTTCTCCCAGTGGTTCAAAGTCCAGCAGTTCCTAGCTCCCGAGATGATAATTTCCTGTTCCCGGTAGGGAGATGGCTCTGTGTTTGCCCAGCCTTCACTGTACATTCCCTGGTATCCTTTCTTCTTTTGGATCATAATATTCATTTTTCTTTTGAATACGTGCATCTTTTTTCTGTTTGGATGCACTATCCATGTTCGACCCCCAGAATTTCCCATGGCCCAGGCCTCCTGCACCCAGTTTCACAGGATGCTGTGAACCTCCTAAACAGACTGCATCCACACAGTTTTTGAAATGTAGGTGCTGATTTTCCCCTTGCAGTACTGCAGTCACATTTCTGCAATAGTGGAAAGAGTTCTCCAAAACTGCATCACGCAGCCCCAGAGAAAGTTAGACCAGCAGTGAACGTTGACCTGCTCATCAGATACTCAGGAGTGGAACTTGCCTTCCTCTTTGTTCCCACTCTGCTCACTGAACCACTGTGGAATGTCAACAAGACATCATTTCTCCCTCACAAGCCCAGCAGAGGCAAGGTTTAGTGGACTGGGAAATGCAGCCACAGAAAATGCATGCATGGCTTTTAAACTGCATAAAAAAGAGATTTTTTCATCTCATGGTCTCACATGTTTCCTAAATTGATATAATGTACAAATATTTAATGTCTGGTCATTCACAGTGAAGTGAGCTTCTTTATGTCATGAAAATGCCAAAACAGGTTTTTCAGGGAACTGCTGTCAATAAAAAAAAATAATGTATTTATCCTTTACAATAATTTTAAATTAACTGCCACGGTCTCATAGAATACAGCATTGCACCGGAAGTCAATGATCCATTGACCCGGAATCCAATTCCATTACACTATTTAATTCAAAGTCTAATTTATGTATTTGTTTTTCTCTTTCTCCCCAGGAATCAGCAGCCTATAATGCTGTTAACGCTCTCCAGTCAGCCTATGGTATAAGATACAGATACGGTCCTGCATCTAGCACTTTGTGTAAGTTTTCCTCTGGCAGCTTTGTGGCTTTGACTTTCCTGTAGTAAGAAGGAGAATACCCTTATTATAACAAAGAAAGCAAACACTGTTTAAAATGAACTTTGATCCAGTTTTGGATTGTGGGGAAGGCGGAAGAAGAAGTTTTGCAACTGATTCAGTCAGTTGATTGCAGTAAGATTAACTCAATTGATGCAATAAAAGAGATTAGAATGCAATGCATTTGAGAGGCAAAAGCCAGCAAATAACATATTCATAACACTTAAAATATTTTTTTAAAAAGAAAGATAAATTAAGATCTTAAAAGCATATCAGATACTGCAAATGCACTACTAAGTTGTAACAGCATTTGTCAGGCAAACTCTCTGTAGACAGGTAAGAGAAAAAGAAGTTCAACAGTTTTCAAAAAGACACTTTTTTTCTTTACCGAAACTATGAGGCCTGAATGGTGTGGGTAATGATAACAGACATGGAGAAAGTAAAAACCTTAAGATTTTTCACAAGCAATCTCCTGCATCTCCTCTGTCATTGCTGTGTTTCAGCTACATCTCCACTTGTGAGCCTCTATCTCACAGCATGGTCATCATCTTGTGCTCGTTACAGTGCAGTCAGTCCTATGTCAGAGGAAAAGCTGTGTGAATCAATACCAGAATTGCACAGATTACAGCAGGCCACATGAGAGATGGATCTTTATATAAATATGTGTCTTGGGTAATCAACATATGGTGATAATGAAAGCATAAGCAGCACGCTTCCTCGGGAAGGTTTGTTAATATTAGACACCACCTATGCAAATGCTCTCATGCTGTGGGGAAACAGCGAGAAAATGAAACAAATGAAAAGAATTTTAAAAGCACTTTAAAAACAAGAAGCTAGATTACTTTATCAACATTCCCTCTTCTCCCTGAAAAGAAATTGCCTTAAAAAAAAACAAGTTACATGTAGGAGTGCACAGAACTCGAGTCCAGCTGGGAGATCATTGTGGAAGGAAGACTTTAGATTGCACTCAGACAAAGGACAAGAACAGTTTGAGGCTTCATCCTAAATGTTCCATCAAAGTTTTGCCTTACACAAAAGAGTGAGTTATAATTTTTTTGTGATGAAAATCAAGGATCTGATCCACACGGTGCTGAGCGCCTTTCACCAGGTGCTGGGTGCCCACGCTCTTCTCAGAAGCGTGTTCAGGATCAGGGCAAGCAACAGCTGGAGCTGCAAGCATATTCACTGAGTTCTGGAGACAGAATGCCCCAAGAATCCTCTGGTGCTGTCAACATGACCTGCATTTAACATTTTTTTGACATTTTGTCTGAACATCCTTTTTCAGATGTGAGTTCTGGCAGCTCTATGGACTGGGCCTACAAGAATGGCATCCCCTACGCCTTTGCATTTGAGCTGCGTGACACGGGCCATTTTGGGTTTCTGCTTCCTGAGACGCTGATCAAACCAACCTGCACAGAGACCATGCTCGCAGTTAAAAATATAACTCTTCACTTGCTGAAGAAATGTCACTGAGAGGGAGCTTGAAGGGAACATTTTACTCATAGTGCTGATGCCTTTCAGTGCATCAGTTGCCATTCTGAACTTGGCTACTTTAAAGTTCATGAGGCTAGTGGGAAACACGGTATTGTTTCTACCAGATTTACTTGGTGGGACATGGAAAAAATCGTTTAATATCTACTCTACAAAAGTCCATAAAGTTGAGAAAGTAACTTAGCTACCAGTTTGGTGTAAAATAGTTTCTTCTTTATGCAATAAAGCTTTAATTTTGCAACTTCAGTGGGGCAGATCCCGGTCCACACATAGTTGCCTGAAACAAAGTGCCACTTCCAGGCAGGCCCTGGCCTTACTCCTTTCCCTGACATCCCACGGTGGGGTCTCTGGAACCAAGAGCTAAAGTTTACATTCAGTTTACATTCGTGTAAATGTGTTCTGTGACCCACCACAGGCCTGTGTCTACAGCAGTAAATGCCATATAGTGGTAGCTGGCTGTGCTGCAAGTGGCAGTGTGGCTTTCTTCTGCATGTATACATACATACATATATATGCACTTTTGTGATTTTTTTTTTCATATTATGTAATAATTTGACCAATGGTTTCCTTTAACTCCTCAGAGAAACCTATTTTCAAATGTATATATTGGGGTGGACTCAAAATCAGCATACTGCCTTTATAAATATAACTTTCCTAGTGATGTGTAAGAATAATAATGGAATATTATTGAGATATACAGTATTCTGCTTTATGGAGAGACAAAGCAACTTGCCATGACTTGGAACTTGAGAGCTGGCAGTCGACTAGTGCATATAAACTCTGCTGTTTTCAGTGACTGCCCATTTCCACCAGCCAAGGATTTAGCCTTAAACTGTAATTAACTGATGATAACAGATGTTTTATTTATCAGTATCCTTGCAGTAAATTCTGCAGCTCTATGTGGCTTTTCCTCTTGGAAGTTGTGGGTTTTTTGCATGTTTTGAAGGCATTAATAAATTCTTAAATCGATTCTCAAGTGAGCCAGAGATGAAGGCAGAAGCCTTACAGCTGAAATACAGTGAATAAGCACCATGTCTGAAAAAACAATAATGAAAACACAGAGAAGATAACAACATGTTGAGGGGTTTTTGGAATTTTCAAAATACTATTTTTTTAATCTTATTCTATCTGCAAAAGCATATATTTTACTTTATTATTTTTGAGCTTATTCTTCTGGCGTTAAATGTTAAATAAAACATATTTGTTAATAAAATCATCAAAGACTTTTGAAGTATTCTTCACATTTCACTTCAGTATTAAAGCTTTAGTTCAAGAATGTAACAATTTTACCTATCTGTGAAACATTCCTAGCACTAGAGATGTGGTACTTTTTTTTAAAAAAAAAACAACCTACATCCTCTGTAAATAAAAACATCAACTTAGCAGACGGGCAGTCTTTATAAGTTTAGGGAGCACTGTATTTAATTAAGCATACCACTGTTTTCAGGACTGCAAAAGGCAACCAATGAGCAAAGATGACAGAATTTCATTCTATTTGTCTAACATTTTGTTAATAAATTTATTTATTTTAAACAACCTTTCTGCAAGACATGTTTAGTTCAGGTCAGAAAAGGTACTGAGTTTTGTTGCAAACCTTGAAGAAAGAGCACAGCTGATGGGTGAAGGTCCTCCTGTATTTTTCAGAAGTTGCTTCAAAAAGGTCAATGTATTCAGTCACTCATAACATATAAAGCCTAGAGAAAATGGCAATTCCTTTTTGAAATTTCTGAAAATTGAATTGGAAGAGTCTAAATGACCTTGAATGCTAACATCCATTTACATCCAGAATCAGTCCATTTGTCTATAACAAACAGCAGTGTGCAGATTGCACTGCCTACTCGAGGACTGCACAAAATAACCATTGATTGACAAGACTGCATCTAATTCTTAAGACTGGCAAGAAAGCATTGTATTTCCTACCAAAAATAAGTTACTATTCAACTGTTCCAGTTTATTCACGTTAAACAATCCCTTCCCTTTCAGTTTGTATTCAATTTAATGGTACCACTCAAAAGAGTAAGATAGTTGGTAGCACAGGTAGCGTAATAAGTACTTTTGTAAGCGCTTTGACCTTTCCTTTGGCTGTGCAAAACTGCTGTATCGTTTCCACAGTTCGCTGTTCTGTAGCAGTCACATTCAGTCTCACACATAATGAGTTCATGTTTTTGAACTCTCTGCCTAAAAGTCAGATATTACCATTTTCGTGCAGTTCTTGAGTGATGGTAAAACACCAGAACAATATTTGAGATGTACAGAGATACTACCCCTCTGCTGTAGAAAATAGGATAAGAGAACAGAAATTTAAATAAAAATTACAGAAAGACTTTTAAAATATATACTATGTGACATTAGGTATACTTCTTTTAAAATATTTTTAAATGCTCACCACACGAAATGCCTTTTCTGAGTTGTTAATGTAAGTCTTTTGTTCATGGAAAACATAGATCATTTGGCATGTGCTTAATGTATGCCTGACTCTCAGAGTCATTCAGAATTAAAAATTTAGGTCCAAACAGCTGTAATTGCTTCCTGCTTCACTGTGTATGAGAGAAGCTGGGTGTGGAGAGCTGCATTCTGGCTGACTGCATCACTAGACTTTCCAGCACTATCAGCACCACCAATTCCGGAGCAATGATGCTTTTGGTAGGTCTGGCTTAGAGGAAGAACAACTCCAGAATGGTTTTCACAGTTCTTGGCTGAATGTGCCTGTCGCCCAAAGCACCGTGTGCTTGTTGAGCAGTTTGCCAGAAATTCACAGCCTTAGGGTGCATATGGTGTCAAAAGGGCCTGCCTTTAACAACAAGGTCGCCTGTTAACATCTGCAAATTTGGGAACTAGCAGAGAGCTAACACATGGCTCTCCTTAGCAAATTATGTTTGGGGCAAGGACATTGAGAATTGGGACATTTTTAGCCCCTGAATTCTTGTCCTTGCCTGCCAGGCAGGAGCAGTCAACCAGAAAGTCTCAGCTCTCTCCAGTTGCAGGTCCTTTCAAGCCCTCTCCTGGGGGACCGAGTCAAGCACAGCAGGGCTTGCCCTTGGATTCAGACATCAGGGAATGCCCTCATAAATAATATACTCAAATGTTAATTAAAAAAATCTGCCACTGTCCCCAGCCAAGCAGAAACCACACTTTGTCTGTGACAAGGAAAATCCATCTATTGCCATAAAGATGTGCAGTAACATTCCATCTGTCATGCCTGCTCTGGGAGTCCAGCCACCTTAGCACTGCTTGGCCTTACTGAAAAAGATATGTGGCAGAATAGCCATAACAAATGTTTCAAACTACTCCTACGTCTGTAGGACCATATACTTTATATCAAATAATAGATAACAGCTTCTGAAATAAATATGGTGGTATGACTGCGAGCAGGTGTTTTAGTCTTTTGTGCTAATGACAATGTGCCAGGCTATTCCTCTGCATGCCACGATGGATCAATGTTGGAAGAACTGTCTCTTTTTATAACCAAATAATGAAACTTTTTTTTTCCAATTCTGAGCAGAATATCAAGTTAGGCCTGAAGATATATACTCACAAAAGAGTCTGAGAAAGTTTGATTTTATAATCAATTTTCAATTTTCTTAAAAATAATGTATCTTTTAAAATCACAGCCATAGTTTTCAGCTGGCTTATTGTTTTCAGCATGTCCTAACTGAAAAAACCCTACTAATCTACTCACTGTTTAATTTCCCATTGCATTTCACTTTGTTTCTAGATGGAGAAAATCTGTGTTGATTGGGCTGAACTGATGGAGTGCAGTCAAAAAGCTGAGTGTAAAGGGCTTTTCTGTGTTTAACGAGCTAGAAATAGCTACTTTTTAAAAAGGAATTTGGTCTATTATAAGTTCTTTATACAGACTGCTTTACACTGTTTGAATTACATTATCACATTGGCAGAGATGGTTTGGAAAGATGTATTTTTATTTTGCTGTGAGCCAGCCAGTTTCCTAAGGGTTAAATGTGTGAAACGCCTACTAGTGTTGTAGGAGAACCAGAGCTGCTCTTTGGCCTCGGTAGCACAGAATCTGTCATAAAGACAAGACGTACTTGAGCCTTCTCTGACAGGATGAATTTGCTCTATCATGCTGCACGAACCTTCATTTCTCTTCCTCCATTTCAAAAAAGAAGTGAATACTGTCTGTTGGTGATGACTTCAGCCAACAATAGAGCCTAACTTTCGGTACTAAATTTAAATCATGAACCTGTTAACATGTGTGAGCTTCCCCACATACCTACGCAGAGCCATTCACACACAAACAAGACGTCTGGCTGCACAATGTGTACTGTGATGGTTTACGTAATGGTGTAGCTGCAATTCTTGGCAACAGCAGGGCTGCTGATAGCAGGCAGCATGTGTTCAGCATCTCTCCCCTGCCTGCTGTAAGCACAAGCAAGTTCAGCTTGTTTGGCCAGCTTCCTAAAAGCCCTTTGACACTATTTCACTGGTGCAACACAGCAAGTTCTCCTCCTGGGGTTGCTGCAGTGTGTTTCTGTGGGTTACCTGCCACTGTTGTTGACACAATACCTACAAGCTGCCCACACGGGCCAAGCCCTTTGTGTGCTGCACCCTACAGGGCTCAGAGGTTGGGTTTGCTATTACGAAACAACACTAAGGGCAGAAGCTGTGAGGGGGTGTTACACCCCCTACTCCCAATGTGGATTGCATCCCTGAAGGCCCTCATTATCTCACTGCTTATTGAGAAGGTCCTATACTGTTGCATGGAGTGACCAAAGGAATGTCTGAGACTCTTCCTGGAAAGTCTGGCAACATTAAGGAAAGCACTGGAGAGCCTACAGGCCCATACCAGCTGCCACCAGGATTTTTGGAACCACTTCAGTTCATAAACAATTCTTCTATATATTAACCATTTACAGGAATACATTTTTAAAAAAAGTAATTTTAGACCAAAAAGACACCCTTCTCTTACACAAGTTAAAGATTTTTTAATTGAAGTTCTTGTGTTCATTTTAATGAGATTTCTAAGAAATGACATCTCTTTTCTGAGAAGCTGAGACAGAAATAACCTGAAGTTGCTGTCATGCAGGAGGCTGTTTAGGGAGCCAGTGGGTGCAGTCCACTACCTGTCAAGCACACACCTACCAACACTGCAGATAAGTGCAACCTTCAAGAGATGTCTCAGCAGAGACCTCACTGCAAACACGTTTGAAGACGAATACTCCTCAGAGCAGTTTTGATGCAGACTGGCTAATGAATGTTGGGAAGCTCCTCTACAACTCTCTCTTCTTCAGCTGAGAGCAGGAACACCACATTTCCACAGCTGTCAGGACAGCACTTCTCAAAAAAACATTAGTCTGTGCCAGAGTTTTAACAGAGAAAGGGAGATCCCCACTCATCTCATGCTCCTCTGCACAGCACCAGGGAAGGGCTCCTCTGCTGGCGTGCCAGGCTGCAGATCTGCTGGCACACAGCCCTTCACAAACAGCATTGTTTAAAATTGATGGAGTCACTGTCTTGTTTTTCTTTTGCCTCTACCAGAACCATAAACAATCCACCGGTGCTCAAGCCTGAATATGTGCAAGAATAACTCTCTGTTGAAGAGAACTGTCTGTTGAAGGTCACACAAAAAGAAGCTGATTTCTTAAAAATTCCTTTTTGGACTCAGTGATTTCCATTCTGTTGAAAACTAAGTTTGCATGTACATGGGGGAAAAAATAATCCCAGAAGACAAATTATTAATGAAAAGTTTTATCCAAAACAATACCAAGTACAGTATGTATCATCTTCATACTCTAATTCTGAATGCACAGACCAAAGGTGGCACATTTGGAGCACATTCTCCATTTTCACTTGGTATCAGGACTAAAAATAAAGGCAAAGGACAGAAGTCTATAACATGGAGTGGAGGAAAAGTCCAAATTAAATAGCAAGACTCTATGCCGCAAGAGAAACAGAGATTACTTTGACTAGTATAAAAAGACATTTTTATTTTTAACCAGGAATAAAATCACAAAAGCACCAATACATAAGAAAATGAAAGAAAATAATGTTGAGCAATGTTAATGTTTGAAAAACCCAGGCCTGCTGGGTCAGATGGCATACTGTGAGAGTGAACAGCTATCGGTGACTAAACAAACAGGTGGAAGAATAAAACTTAGAAAAAACTTGACAAACAAGCAGAGACTAATTATTTTAGGTTGAATGACACTCTGTGAGGGGTATAAAAATAACTTCATCCTGAGTAAGTAAAACAACAGATACTGCTGGGATTATTTCGAAAAGTAACAAGCAGAGGAGACTAGACTGACACTAAAATGAAGAGAATCACTTCTCTGTTTTATTGATGGTGTCAGAGCCCATAACAAACTTCCCTTATGTTAAAAAAATCACCTGCCTCTGGAGTATACCCATGGGGACAATGCTAATTTTAATTAATATTCAGGGACCCTGTGCCATAATTAAGTTTTGGTGTATGTCAGTATTAGAAAGAGGTAAAAGGTATCTATGCTTACTATCTTTGTTATACAAGAGTATTATTTATATTGTATCTTTGTTATACAAGAGTATTATTTATAAAGGCTCATCTACCTCAATTACAAATCTCTCTGTACTTCATAAAAGGTATCTAATGCTTACTAACTTACCTGGCAATACCAATGTTTCCCACTCCATGCAAGTTGGCACTTTCACCTCTGCAGCTGCACATGTGGATAAAGCCTAACACAGCAAAACGAGATTGGTAGCTGCTGTGTGATGAAGCAGAGCAGTGGATTCCATACAGAAGTAGCAGAAGTTGTCTGCATTATATATATTTCCACAAGGGAACATGAGTAAGTGTAAAAAGAACCATGTATCTCCTACAAGATACCAAAAGGTGAAGAGGGTTAAGATTAGCTTCCTTTATGGAAAGCCTTGCTTGCCATAAAATTCATCAAAATATTGATCCCCCTGCATGGTGGAAGTACGTTTCTTCTTCCACTTTTCATTAGACACCCATAATGCCACACAATGATGATTTTTCTCAATTCTTCTACATTTCAATGCACTTTCATAAGTACACAGCTTCTCAAGAACAGATTGATACCATAGCTTAAAAAGATAAATTTGCAGCACAACCAATATACAGTATGAAACTATAACACATGTAATAAATTCCAAGCAACAAGCAGCACTGGAAGCCAGGAGATGAGACTTATATAGGAATGTTTCCAAGGAAGTCTTTCTTAGGCTTCCCTAAATCTTGACAATGTGTATCTCTTTAAATCACACTTCATGCTCAGAGTCACTGGGGTATAGCAGTCAAGGCTACAAGGAAAGTAAAAACTTGGATATGTATCATTTTATTTGCCATTAGTGTGGGAAATTATTTTAACACAGCCACATTCAGTCTATTTGCCTAGTATATACCTGTTTTTAAAAAGGAACAATAATTTTTAAACTCTGCAAATTTGTTATACAAGAGTATTATTTATAAAGGCTCATCTACCTCAATTACAAATCTCTCTGTACTTCACCTTAGGTGTTCCCTGACAATTATATAGACCACCATGAAAAAGATCCAAACCTTTAACAGCCCAGGCACTATTTCAGCGTATTGACAACAACTAGCAATAATCCTCCAGCCGAAAGCTTTACTTGAGATTTCTGAGATATCTTAGTAAGCCCTCCCATTCTTACGTGTCTGATAAAGAAACAGGGACCTTTGTGTCTCCTGCTGGCCTACAGTAATGCAGGATACTAAGGAACAAGGTGGTGTTGAAGTTATAGGCTTACCAATGGCACCATTCACCTTCTGTTTCTCTGTATTCATCCCCTGCCATGGCAGGCCTCAATGCTCACCTGTTCAGGAAAAGAATTTCATGGTCTTTCTGCTTTGAAGGTAGGATTGAACTCACCTTCAACTGTATCGAAGCTATTCTTATAAACTAAATTGACTTGGTTCCTTCTGTAATTGGTACAGAAAAATAAAGGATGTAGAGGATGACAGGTTGTCAGAGACTGAAATGGTTAATGGCTTAAACATTGTTAAGATCACCAAAAGACTTTTGTTCACAGGTCACATCTGTCTTAGACTTGGTACCCACTGGTACTGGATGAGTTACTCATTAGATGTTAGTCTTTTTGCATAGCAAGAGCCCAGACAACAGTTTAGACTGGATGTCTAGTTTTTATAACTGTTAAAATTAACACATATTTTTAAACTTTCAATACATCATCCATGCTCTGGCTGAATTCAGATGCCTGAATTTTTTCCTCTCAAGATTGCCCATGGCATGTTCGACATTCAGGGAACAAACAGCCTTCCATAGCAGGAGTGCTGGAAATAGATGATCTTCAAGGCCCCTTCCAAGCCAAACCATTCTAGGATTCTTAAAAATAAATGTTATTTATTTTAGCTATAAATATTTGTCTAATAAAAAATAATGTACACACAATCAGCAAACTGTCTATATGTATTTCTGTCACATAACTTCAACTATAATTCAGGCAGACCTAATTTATTCAGCCACCGCAAGTGAAGCCTGGCATCTTTCAGGTGCTGTAGACTATGACTGCTTCTCCTTTTCTGTCTCTCTCTCATGTCTCTTTTAATCCCACATGTTATTTTTGTTACTCTACATTCACATTTCATTTCTTGTCCTTGTAGTTTGCTGGAGAGGGAGTCAAAAATCTAAGAGCCCCCATATATAACAATTAGCCATCTAATGCTGAGTTAGCTGCTTGGTGCATTCTTTTTCTTATTTTTCTGAACAGATTTTTTAGAAGTTAAACAAATGCTACTGTACAGAATAGAGAAAATGCCAAAGACACACAGCATAACAGTACATGAATAATCAAGCAATGTAGAGTATTCAGAATCTATCATAGGGCAGTTCCAAATCTGTCACTGAAAATAGCAAATTCCAGAGTTGATAAGACCTTGTGGATTTTACCCCAGCAGCTGCCTGACTGTCAGCTGCCAGCTGAATCCATAGGAAGCACCCCCTGTAAACAGTCAGCCTCCTCTGTTAATTATGTTTTTCTTGTTTCTAGCAGGCATCACATGATATTTAAAGGCTACTGAGTTTAAAGCAAAAATGTTACCCTATTTTTATAAGAAGGTATAACAACTCCATGTTTGATGCAAATGATCAGTAATGGAGACTAGTAAACAAATACTAGAAGTAAAATATAGCCTCTTCAGCTTCCCACTGCAGAAACCAATCTTTTTCTTATAAAGTCAATACTTTCATTAGAAAGAAAACCCATTCTGAGCTTTTCATGAGCAAGAAAAATAAAATGCAGTCATAGCTTCATGGTAAAACATTTACTAGAATTGTATGAGTGAACTAAATACTTTCTAGTAAATCACAGAGTAAAAATAACCTCAAAATTTATGCACAGAATTAGTGACTACAGATTTCTATATTTTGTGATTTTTTTTTAAATTAATGAATGTTTTTGCAATTATTGCAACAATATTTAGGTTTGCAAATACACAAGAATGTTTTTATACTCTATTTCACACAGTGACCACATTTACCACATATGCACAAATACCCAAAGCCTGCTTATAAGACATTGCTGTTATCTCTCAGATTTTTAAACCAGAGTACAGTAAGCCTCCATTGAGGGCTCACACCTATTTCAAAGGACACAACCACATTCTTACATAATACACTGTGAATTTAAAGCCAATTTGCATTTTAATCTTCTACTTTTGATCTAGCACTCCAGTAAGAAGTGAACTTAAACCTCTACAGACTTGGGGAAAATTCTGGTGGAGTCTCGTATTTTGTGACATGAATGCATCAAATTGCTATTATAAAATTATGCAGAATTGTGTACCCCCTGTACATATTTCTTCATGCCTTTGAATTAAGGAAGCTATCTTGCAGGTGCCATAGGTACTGCTGCACCAAAAAAGACAGAAACTCCAGGTGCCCATGCCAAATGTTTTGGATTCTAAATATCCAGACAGGCTGACCTCACTCATGTGAGAGCTTACTGCCACATGCTTGATTGTGAAAAGCCATACAGTATTGTATCCTTCTCAGATCTGTGTTTGTGCCATTTGTGCGCATTAATATCCCACACATTATTTCTGTTCTAAAACAGTGAGCCAGGGAGAAGCAATGTGCTGACAGGAGTTTAAACCAGGAACAGTTAAGGAAGAAGAAACTAACAAAGTGGTTTGTCAGGTGAGCATTTTAAGGATGACACCTGCAGCTATCTGGAGGCATGACCCCCATCCCAGTTAGACCAAGTAGACCAATTCAAGCTTCACAGCTATAACCTGCTATTAAATTCATGTAACTAAGCTGTTATTGCAAAATGTATCTAGTCTCAGTGCTAGCCAAGGAAGCAAGATTACTGTCAGTGTTTGATTTGTATTGTTAGTTATCTATCATAAGGGCCCTACACAAGTCTCCACAGACTCCTTGTTTAAGCAAGAGTTGCAATACTAGTACTTACAACTTACCTCAAATCACATTTGTCAGGAACTGACAAGAGAAGCAGTCACAAAAATTAGTAATGCCTCTATGGATTCAGAAGAACTTGGCTCTGTAGAATTATGTGACGCATGTCTCACAGACTATGATAAATGAGATTTGTACCAGCCCACTAGCCCAACAACATTTGTTTGACTTTCTCAGCTACAAGCAATTATAAATTGCACCTCAACAGTCCCACCAGTGGCACAGCAACATTTTCAGATAGCCACTGTCCCTACTCCTGTATGAGGGGGTTTAAAATTATAAAACTTTTTAGCGAGAAACAGGACAAAACAGAAACTTCCAGATAACAAAACTAAACACTCCAGGTCTGCCTGGATCAGAACTCAGAGAGCAGCAGCTTTCAATGTCATGAAAAAGCATCCCTTGTACTTGCTGTGAACCAGTCAGTCTAGTTCTTCATGATCCAGATTGCACGTCACCTGTGACACTTGACTTGAAACTAGAAACATCTTGGAAGTCTGGTCAAAACTGTTGCAGGTATTCAAAAATGTCGTGTAAAAATATTTCAGTGAATATATATCTAGTAAATACTTAGCTAACTGGCATACTAGAGAGAATCACTACAGTTCTTTAATGTCTTTCTTTTAGGCATAACACCTATTCAATTTTATCTCCAGTTATTCATATGAAAAATCTTTCATTCCTGCCACGAAGCCCACTGTTTATAATGTATATGCTGAAATACCAGTTATTGCATTTTTGACAGGAAATAACACACTACAGTTGCTGGAGGAAACAATCAGGCAGATTCAAAGATCATTTCATGGCAGTTAAAAGTGGTTATTGCTTCAGTTTCATTGCTTCACACCTTAATTCACATGACTTTTATGACCTCTCTCTCTAAGCGTTTCAACACGGATATTAAAGTACTTGGAAACCATCCTTATTATTCATTTGACTTACCCTACACAGAGATTAAAGGGATATTTTTCTCCAGCTGAATTCCATTCAACCTTTCTCAGTTGCTTTTCATTTTCAACTGTTCTTTTGTTATTAGCAGCTTATTGAAAGAGATCTGCATAAACCTTTGAAAATGCACAAGTTTTAAAGTCCTATGCTGAATTCACCTCAGATCAAGGCAAAAAGAGTCATTCAGCATATAAAAATTAGGTTCAAACTAAAGGTTCATGCCCCCAATATCTAGGCTATTTAATTACTAATCTGTAGGACCACTCAGCATGCATTACACTGGTCATGTCACATCAGTTAAAAAGACCTGCAGGAGTCTGAATCTAGGATATTAAGGTAGGATGGTCATAATTTTCAGTAAATTGGTTACTCTTCTCATTTCTCACAAGTCAGAATATTCCCATTTTTTAAACTGAATCTGGAGATTGAGAATGCAGGATAAGCATACACTATGGTAGTTCTTCCTGTTACGGATGTTTGGGGAGATAACTAACTAACCAGGCTCACACCCACAGAGAAAACTAGGAAAGCCATGATGATAGTGACAGCACCTCCCACGAAAAAGGGCAATCATGTTCTGGCTTCGCACCCTTCAATAGTTTCTCCTTAAAATCCAATAACAGTTCCTTAGCAATGTTATCTGCTGGAGTTGGCTGGGAGAAGCAATAAATCAGTGGATCTTATTGCTAGCTTTGCCATACATTCTCCAAATGCCTTCTTTTGCAGTGGAAAGGTTCTCAGGAAATTGTGGGAGCTTTATGTTCTTGGCATTTAGAGACAGAAATATTTGCCATTATGAAGGAGTTGCAATACTGGCTTGGATTTACCTTGGCATTTGCATAGCCTCACATGCAACAATAACTGTATAGTAGGTTCCTGGTTCAGGGTGAAGAAGTGATATTAATTTCTATGTTCACCCAAAAACCCACTCTTCTCCAACAGACTATCTCAGAAAATCACCTTTTCAGACACTTATGGCTGATATATCCATAATCAGGCCCTCAAGTTTGAAAAACTACACAAGAAAGTTTTTTAAAAATCCTATGTGACCCATTTTTTAAAAATGTATTTCCTTCTGTCTTTAAGATGGATACTCATAGTCCCTCTTCATTCACAGTATTAAGAAATGGTATGCTGAGGTGCCATGAAAGGTGGAAACTGAATTATTTATCTATTAGCAGGAGCAAGATACTGAAGAAAGAAGTTGAAAACTCCTGTAGGTAGGTCAGAAGAAAAGGTATTCCCATAGAAAAAAGACCTAGCAAAGAGGAATCATATTTGAGAAAATGCAGTAGTATAACTTCCACTAGCTACATGCAAGCTACAGCTGTGAGCTTTTGATGTCCTCCACAGTTTCCAGCCACAATTCAAAGCTTTATTCCATCAACTACAAGAGGTGGGACTTTTATCTTCACTGCTCTCCAATATTTTTCCTATATGTCACAAACTGACAAAAAGCATGCTTTTCTAGGAGTATGTATACTCACTTAACTGTAGTATTGGGAATGTATTTCAATACAGCAAGACTCAGTACTTTTTAGCCTTAAGGAATAAATCTGTCACCTTGAAAGAGCTTCCTCACAGTGATGGATGATTATTTCATTACTGGTCACTCCAGGGTGTCATATGCTTTTGTACAAATGTTTGGAACCAACCTAGGAATAACTTACTGATGCATATTCCCTCTCATAATAGACATTTGCTTTTTGGTTCTTTCAGTGCAGCAGTGGATAGACTGCAACCTGTTAGAACACTCACTCTATGAATAAACTTACCTCTTAAATTCTGCTCCTGAATTTATATTTAAAAAACCCAGGACCCAAACCAACAAAAAACCCCACTAAAAATATTAAAGTATATTTATATTGAGTGTATCTCTTGCAGTTTGGTTGACAGATTGCAATCCTTTGCATAACAGATACAGTGAATTATTCTGAATTATGCTTCACCTATTTTTACAAGGGTGGCAAATCTAGGAGTCCACAAAAAGAAATGCCTGTTTTGTACCTCAGTATTACATGATAAACCATCACCAGCAGACCTGTTAAGTATTATGCATTTAGTAAGAGACTTAGAAACTTCTCCACCAAGGTGCCTGCAGTTGCAGAACATAATCAGAGCTTCCCTCCTGTTCCAGGTTCCCATCTGTCAGATCCATCTGGACTCTGATCCATCACGCACTGATTATCTGCATCTGGTACAAGAAAAAAGAACAGGAGCAGGTGCAAAGCATTATTCTGCAGCTAAAGGAGGTGACAACTGAGCCACCACAATTAAAGGTTCATATACACAGCCATGAATACACTGGTCCTACTGATCCCTCCCTCCTATATATGGGGTTCCATACAGAGACAGGGCACTTGCACAATGGAAATACTCAAGAAAATTCATATTAAAAGTAGCAGTTTAAACAATACTTAAAGTTGGCATAAACTGATACTGTTGGGGAAAAAAAAAGACAAACAAAAACCCCAACCAAACCTAACTATCTAACTTGCCCTCTTCTTACCCATTTTCTTGTTCTTGTGTTATCCTCTCACTTGAGCTAACACAAACATCTGTGAGGTTGCCTGATGAATCAGGATATGGAATATATCTGGATTAAAAAAGACTCTGTTTCTTGTCAGGTTAATTTCAATATAATTAAATTCTGAATATAATTCAGCACATAATTCACAACATGCAATGCAAATGCTTACACTGACCAAGGAAGCAAGAAACATATAGATAGGAGAAGGAAGGCTTGCATCTTTTAGTGGCAGTTCTGTCTTACTCTAGCTTAAAGTGATCACAGTCTAATCATTACTGTACTGTCTCAAAGCTCATCAAGATGATTTAAGACAGTGCCACCATGAGCAGTAGACCAGCCCTCTCCATCACCCACACTCCCCACTCCCTTTCTTATGTAAGATTTACTGAATATGCAGGTAAGTGATCAATTCACTGATCCCACTGAAAACTAACATTCTTATAAGGCTCATTTTTGGCTGGAACACAGATGAACTGACTGACTGCACAGTTGCACAACTGGACCAACATAATAAAGGTGGTGAGAGCTCATACAAGTGAAAGAGGTCCCTTTGGGAGGCTGAACAGCTGTAAATCATCAGATTGTTCCATACATGAAACTGCCCTTTTACTATCCCCTTTTATTGCCCATGTGACTTTCAGCAAAGGCTGAAAAGTCCTAGCTTTTCAGCATTTTCAAACAAGCACTGCATACAGTTGTGGTACATAAAACCATCAGAAGCAGGTACTAATTGTTTCCTCTCACACAGAAAGTTCTCTACAGTTTCTTACTAAACGAGTATCTAACACTCACTGAGCACAGTTTAACTATATAAAACAATATAAATGGCCTTTGGAATATTCCAATTAGCTTGTAAATAAAAATGCACTAGACTAATTCTTGTGGTGTTTTTCAAATACATTTTTTCTCTTGTGCTGCTCTATATTTAAATGTAAAGGCTCCAAAAAAGCAGTGATGCTTTTGTGCTTTAGCACATACATACCAACACGGTTCTTTTTGGTTGGTCAGAAAACATTTCTCAGGTTTGATTGGACAACTATAATATTTCATACATGTTGCCAGCAGGCTTAGCAGTTGGAGCAGAAAAAACAATTACCATATCTTCAGAACTTCACCAGCAAATTGGGATCTCTGCAGCTATGAGGATTACAGTCTTTGGGTCAGACATTTACTGATTTCAATTACTAGTAAAGCAAAGATCTGCATTTATTTCATAGGCATGTAGATGTGGCACTTAGGGAGAGTTTAGTACTGCACTTGGCAGTGCAGGGTTTACAGTCGGACTCAATGATCTTAAAGGTCTTTTCCAACCTGAATGATTCTATCTTTAGTTAGACATCCACGTAAGACAAATATTCTGTATCTTCACCTTTTCTTTCTTGTGAGTTTTCTTATTCTCCTTTCACTAGAGATAAACCAGTGGCTTTTAATCAGCAAAGAGTTAGACATGTTCCTTATGGTCTATAGTCTCTGTAACAAAATCTGCCCTCAAAATGCTTCCTCGAAGTCTATGAGCTTTTTTATAATTGACTAAACATTATTTTAATACCTGGCTCACATAATAAAAAATGCTGTCATAACAACTGACTATTCAAAGCACTGGGACCCAGAACACAAGCTGATCACCATTCATATCTTAGCCCTAAATGAGGGCACAGAACTGTCTTTTTATCTCCAATGCTTATATCATAGTTCCCCTGTGATTTCCATCCTTACTGGCTCAGCTCTTGGAAGAAAACTGAATGTCGATGTACTGGACAAGGGATTTGCAAGAAAATCTTCTGTGCAATTTCAGAAGCAGTTCTTCAGTACAAGCTCCACTCTATTGTGAGCTTTGCTTAGTGGTTGCCTTGTGATTAGCATGTAGATGTAGATTACCAGCTGTGCCAAGCTATAAATTGAGTCAACAGAGCAGCAGTTGTTTGAACCTGAGAACAGAAATTGAAGATCCAAACCACATTAAAAAATACCCAAACCAAAACAAACAGTTTAATCTATTCATATTAGAGCAGGAACAAAAGACATGAAAATGAGTCTGTTTTTGACAGGTCTTTTTCTCCAGTAGTTTGATGCTTCCGCAGCAATTCTGTATGCTCAAAACATATTTTACATGTAAAATTATCTTGTGTACAGAACATGAAAATAGACATTAATAAGAACAAAACAGATAACTGCAGTGCTCAGTGCTCTTTACATACAGATACCCATTGTCTTCATGAAATTATTGCAAGTCTATTTCTGCTAAATGGACTGTGAAAATCAATAGTAAACTCCATTTACTAAATAACACTTGCAAGCTCTGACTTGGCTAAGCAAATTTGGACTCAACTGGTTTGTGCAAAACTACCAGCAAGAACTCCATGGAAATTCCTACTTTTGCCATGTAGTCACTAGTGGACAGCTTTGAAAGACCAAAGTTATTCTGATATCTGTGTTTCTGAACCTGTGTTCAAAAACATTTGATATTTAACGAGCAGGCAAAATGTTTTCCCTAAATAAATTAGTAGAAATAATTCCATTAGCTTAGCAATTTTGCTGTTGAAGACACAGTCTCTTGAATAAATCAATGCTATCTGAACATGATAATTAAAAAACTTATGTTTTTTTTTTCAGGAATCAATGTCCTTGGTGATGTGACTCTCTCACAAAGCTGTTATAATGCCAAAATCACATACACCCTCTTAATATTTTCCGGTTGTTTATCAGTTGGGTAGTAAAATAGTCTGCGGGTTCTGACAGTGACCAGTAAAAGCCGCTGGTAAAATCAAGTAATTTCAGAACAAGCATTTTTCTCTAACAGTCAGGCTTGGCATTCAGCTACAGCTTTAGCAGAATTCCCTGCGCCAGGGTATTCCTTAAAAAGTCCAAATATAGATATCTATAAGGCAAGAAGTAATTTTGGAACAAGTAATTTTTAATTTGGGAAACTGGTTAAAGCAACACTGGGCAACATTAGCTGCCTCTTCACTGGGGTGCTGGGATCGCTGTACCTTTACTAGTGCAGCTACAACTACTCTGATGTAGACAAAAAAACAAAAAACAAACTGCCTGCTTTGCTTACAAGGCCATAGGATGGTGTGGCACAACAGCCTGGGCAGACTATCTCAAATTCTCCACAAGGAAGGGATGGGTACTAACGTCAGAAGGCTGTTCCTGACTGATGGAGCAGGACCACAGGAACAGAGAAAAGCCTGGGAAAGTTAGCTGGGGATAACCTTTTTTCTGTGTGCTGGCTCTGTCTTACAAGAGGCCTGGGGTTTTCCACAACCACCTCTGCTTTCTGCACGCTGATGCTGTAGCCTAGTCCCACTCTGACTAAAAGGTACATCTAGAAATTCTGTCCTTCCATTTCCATTTTTATCAAGTAAAAATTTTTTCAGACCAGAGCTGGCTTGAGTTAGTGCCAAATTCTACTTTTAAACACTGAAGTACCACCTCTGAGAGCGAATGCTGGCCCTACGATGTGTTTGCTGCTTGCCACTTATCCAGTGTCGAACAGGGGTCTCCTTGGCTCTGAACCAGCCCCGAGGAAATCGCCCTTTCCTGCTCAGGGAGGGGAAAGGGCCAAAGAAAACAAGCAAAGAAAAAAAACCAACCAACAATAAAACTCAAAACAAAACCGAACCCCCACGATTTTACAAAAATTTTGTAAGTGAAGGTGTTGGTTGTTGGGGTTGTTTCGGGTTTGTCTTTTTGGCTTTGTACCCCTAGTGCACGTGCAGTGGGAAGAAACGCCGGGTTTTGAAGGCAGAGGACGCAGGCGATGGGCAGGAACGGGGCTCTGCGGGCAGGAACGGGGCGCTGTGGGCAGGAACGGGGCTCTGCGGGCAGGAACGGGGCGCTGTGGGCAGGAACGG